>JAOBYK010014463.1:0-21572 GCA_025434845.1 Phenganax subtilis | reverse complement strand
AAGTAATGTTTTTCGCCATTAAATCCAAAATTTCACATTTTCATGCCGTAATAGAATTTAATAGAAGAATTTAGGAAAAACGGGCTGGCAGAAGTCCTCAAGAAATTTGAGCGCCGCGAACATGCAAAAATGTTATCAGCAGCCTTCACCGATGAATTCTAAAACAAAATGAAATTGCCCCTCGATAGGGCAAGTTTTTTCCCCTCTACCTCCCTGACTAACATTAAAGAACAGTAACTAACCCCGTCAGTTACTGTTCTTTACTTAATGACTTAAAATCTTTACTCAATGACTTAATCGTTTCCTCGTTGCCGCTATGATATAGGAAAATAAATAACTGTTCTTTCTTGCTATGCAAAAATGAAATCGTTCATACCGGAAAATTACATACCTTTCTCAAATAGAAGAGCTTTATTTTTGCAGGTTTGCTTCGTGTGATGTGATATGACATTTGATAAATTGCAGTATCTGGGCGCCATGTAAATTGCGCTTCGACATTTGCTGTCTTTCGCACAGTAACGTTTACAATCAGATATTTCCTGTCTCGCAATGATAGCTTCATACACTCCAACTTCATAACATGCTGGTGGATGGTCTATCCATGTAACGTTTGTATCTGAAAAACGAACAAAACCTTAATGTTACTAGATGACAATAAGAGATTCCGAAGCTGCCAATTCTTTCAAACGATGAACGACTAGTAGGGGTGATTCATTTCGTTATACTGCAGTTATTGGAGTATAATGCGAATTAGCTTTTTGCTACTTGAGGACGAGAGTCGGAAACCGTCGGGACCTTGCATGGTGGCCAAAACATCGCACTGAGAAGCTATATGCGTGTTCAAAGAAAAGCACTGTGCATGAAAAAATGTAAAAATCTTATCGCACGCACAAATCAAATTTCGGTGGATTTTTGAAGATGAAGCATGCCTGATTTTCCAACGTTTTGTATTCAAAAAATGCTATTCTAATGCAGTTTAAAATCATTTTTGGTTCCTTCCGCACGTAAACGGCGTTTTTGCCAACCGAAAGCGAATAAATTTGAGGACGCTCTCCAGAGTGGATAATTTTAAGAACGCTGGCTAAGTGCATCCGTGTGCACGCGTTATCCTGATAATTTTAAAAACGATGTGAAAAACAATGACGTACAATTGAAACCCAGTCCAACGCGTGTTCTCGGCTAACCAGAATGAAAACTAATGGGGTATCTTTCAATTTTGTATTCGACCAAGACATTGAAAAGAGGTTTGACCTCGTCGTCTATCCAAACAAAGTAGTCGTTCTGGACGTTTCTTTTTGATTTAGCGACTTTTTCTTTTGAATTTGACATCTCAATAAACACCTTTTGATCGATTCTGCTGTTTACTATCAAGTGTCAAGAGCAAGAGGCACATACATAATTTGGTCGATGTTTTTTACGGCAAAGCACAGACGCCTAAAATAATTCAGGCTTGTGTATGCAATAATGCAGGCACAAGTTTTGTTCTAAAGAGCATGGTCAGTGGGCGATGTCAGCGTTTTCAAATCGCCGGTTTCCGCGCTTTCGTGCGGACGCCAAAAACGATTCAGAAACGACAACGTGTGGACGCAGACTAAGTTTGGCTTTGTTTTGACCCCGAATCCTTTAAATGCTTTAAAGTCTCTTTTATTCTAAAAGATGTCTAGCACTAGACTTTCTTACTTTTGCTAAACAATCACATTTTGATTCAGAATCACATCTGCGGCTGGAGAAGGGTGTGAACTGGATATGTCGCAAGAATTATCTGTCTCACACATTTATAAATGCAGGACTAAAAACAAATGGCACTGAGCATGAGCAAATTCTATTAAACCAATCAATAAAATATTCTTAGAAACGATTGCCATGTTAAAATTGCATGGCTAAAACGTGTGAGCGACGCTACACTCAAGCGTGTTTCATGCAAACTTGCATTCTAAAATATGCAGGGCCAGATCTGGCACGAAGGGATGCGTGAGAAAAATTTATGGAAACAATTAAGGACAGAGAGCCAAGACTAGAGCAAGACGTAATTTTAGTTGAAAAAGGATAAGTAGACCTCGTTTTTGACACTTTGGAGAAAATTTTCATGCAGACCCCGGACTATGAGCTAAGAACCTCCTCTAAAATACTAGTGCGTTTACGAATATTGCTTTGTCACCGCAGAGCGTTAAGATTTACAGTCGCCGTGGCAGTTACCAATTTATGCTTCACTTTGAAAGTTTTCAGAAACTTGAAAACAGAGATTGTATACTTCAGAATGCTAGATCTGTAAGTAACTTGACGAAACATTTATATTCTACCTACATGTCAAATGTACTACAGAATATGTAAAACCTGCTCTGGATAGACATGCAATAAAAAATGAGAACAATGCCTTATGCACTGAATAGACCATCAAGACAAAGAGGACATAAGTTTGTGCTACCCATATTAAGAACAGAACGTTTTAGATCCTCTTTCATCAAAAGATGTCTTTTTAACCTTATTTAACTTTTTATACTTAATAATTTAATTTTATATACTGTAGCTTCTCAGTGTAGCTATTATTATCCTTAGACTTATAGCACTTACACATGTAAAGTCAAACGTGTGCTTTGAGTATAGTTCAGTAGTAACACAACAAGACTTCTATCTATCTATCTATCTATCTATCTTTCTAATAACTAAATAGATTCCTGATCCCACTAAAACACGCCTTTCATAGCAAAAACAGCGTGGGATACTGTACGATCGCGTCACACCCATGTATATATGACATTATTTACCGTACTGAACTGCTTTTTATTCTGTTTTTCTTCCTTGGATGCTGAACACGACTCCCCAAGAATAATACAGTACTCATATCAGATCTAACGATGTAATTGCGTCTTCAGGTTTTCATATCATACCGAATGGATTAATTTAAGCGATGCAGTTTCAAGAAAGTATGCTGCAAATATAAAAATATCACATCTTCCTACCTACCGATGATCAGTGATTCCAAGGCGTTTCCCTCAAACGAGACAAAAACAGTTACAAAGATAAACCACCAGTCTGGCCATGTCCTTGACATTTTTTTTTCAATGATCGAGCATGCTGTTCCCAACTTTATTCAACCAGAGTAAATTAGAAAGATACGACGATTGATGACGTCTTTTCAAATGACCTAATTAAAGCATATAGTCAAGACCTAATAAATGTCACTACAGATCATGCAAGATTTATCTCCTGACATTTCTGGCAATGTTTTAGATTGATATACAATATTAATCTACTCAGCCAAGTTAATAAATTGAATCAACTCTAAGAGGTATCATATTGGAGATGTACGCTTTTCTCTATTTGCCACCGACGGACTAGACAATCTGATAATGAAATTGTTGTATCTAATTCAATATTATAAATAGGGTCGAGAATACGGCCGGTGATTTACACAATAGGCACACATTTTGAAGCTGCAAATTTTTATGTGGTTAAGGAAATCACTATATAGTGGAAATTACATGTGAGTGCTGCCTTATTGCTGCCTTAAAAAACAGTTTTATTATCTACTTTAATACAAAAGCGGGTGTGCTTGTTGTTCGACCCTATAGTAGTACGGTTTACATATTTTTAGTTGACAAAAAAATCCGAAGACTCCTTCCCATGTTTTCCATAGCTAATACTTCGTCTCATCGTACAAGATAGAGGATAGCCGCCTTGAAAAAAAGCTAAGAAAACGTTAGCTTCACAATCTCCTATTGTTGGAAATGCCGTCCATGTGTTATAAGGCGTTTACACAGTCGAGTTTCTAATGAACAAACTATGGCAATTGGCATCCTCTAGTCGATCGTGAAGCCAGCCTCACTACTTTGCAAGGTCGTTGATGGCAGTGATAATTGGTTGAATTTTTCTTTAAAATTTTTCGTGCATACTCAGAATGATAATTATTTGAGATAAGTAACCCTTTAGGAACAACCTTGTTATCACGGCACCTTTTTAGAAAGGTAAGGTGGTGAAATCTTGATGATGAGCCGATCAAGTCTTTGAACAATGAATGGATATGCTCTCCAATGTTTGCATGCATGCATTGCTTGAATGTTTCAACAACCTCAACTTTTTAAAACGGTGCAAGTGATAACGAGATTATTCTGATAAAGGGCCACGCATTTCAAATAAATATCATTCTGAGTATTCACAAACTGTAAAGAAAAATTTAAAAGAGCGCGCGATTACGAAAAAGTCTGCCTTGCCCTATTGACGGTCTGGGCTTATGGTGTTTCCCCAAAACCTTATATTAGCTATTTATACACCACGCAAACATTGAAAGAACCTATTATCAGTTACTTCTTTCGTCTCTTTTGTAGTGCCCAAAAAAATTCGGGGTGATAAAAAAACCGAATGTACAACTTGTGACAACACGAGGCACCACCGGAACCTAACTATACGCTACAACAGCACAGAATTTAAGTCAAGTTTACTTTTGTGTTTCTTTAGCCTAAGTAGAAATCTTTTATCAATAAAAACTAATATTTAAAATAACTCACTGCTGATTTCAACTGCATTATCTGTATGTTTTTAGTTGCATATCTTAGCATAAAAGAATTTTTTACACAACTCGTAAATGAGCTGCAGATTTATTTAATAATCAATGACGATGTCTGAAGTGTTTAGCTATCATTATTTTGGCTATAATTATTAAAGTTTTGGAGAATCTCTCTGCCCTGCTATTGGCTTTTCATTTAGCCACTGTACTCTAAAAGTGTGCGAGGTCACACTTAGCTCATCAGTCATCATGACCCTCTGAGTCGTTACAGAATCTTCGAACGTGAACTTTATCAAAACAAAAAAGTAACTATATGACTACCAGACCCCTGAGTAATTACTCTACTCCCCCTCCTCCTTGACGCTAAAGGCTCTCATTGCATTCCTTTAATATTACAGCAAGCACTTGCAATACCCGCTGGCTTTCTGCATAGAAGAATCTATTTAGGTTGGCGTTCTGACCGCCTGTGTCATCATTTTTGTTATCCATCCGTGGTTTGCAGTAATAAAAAAACTCTATGATGACTATGGTAGATTGCTGCACGTGCACTTTCTCATGAATTGAACTTCTTTTCAGTTATAACTGCCCATCTCCATACAATGATATCAATTAAAGCAAATTTAATTACGTCATAATTTGTCGTCCGTTCTTAGTTAACTCAAGTCGAATAAGCAAACGAGAAGAACATGCACCTTCATTGATGAAGAATGTCGCAGTTAAGCCAAATGTGGCTGTTTTTATTAGTGGCAATTCCATATTGTCTCCAGATAAACGCCACAGAATCGCAAGAGATTGGTAAGCAGTGTTTTGAGTGGTTAAAAGCGTATTCCCGAGAACATTAAAGGATAGGTCAGCAAATGGGGGCGCAGTTTATTTTCACATCGGCTGGCCAAAACCTATAGATTTGTTGGCGCTAATGCAGTTTAGCCGACACCTTATGACGCTGACCATCCAAAAAACACAATTTTAGATTGCGAATGCTGAGCCCACAAACCAACCTTGCCCTAACCTGGTGTCCGTTAAAATGCATTCTAGCAGAATTGTTGGTGTAATATATATACAACCAAAAACTGTTTGAAACTATAGATCACATATATACAAGAGACTAGTTTAAAATTAACCTTGGCTGTCGACAAAAGCTCTGAGAAGCATGTTAAGAATTTAAAGCGAAGCACCATTTAAACAGCCGTACAAAATTAATTTGATGCCCTTTTTATTGGTAAATGTATCTTCTAACAAATTATAATATAGTTCAGCTGCCTATGGAGCGAAGTTGCGAATTTCTTGCATTTCACGAAGTCACCACTTTTTGTGCATCATACGCGTACTCGTTTATATTGAAAAATTCAATCATAGAGCTGTCTGCAGACTTGGTAGCGTGGCCAACGATAAACCTTGTGTGCATGTTTGTCCATAACTATTGATTTACACCATGAACTAATTCAACCACCAGAGATATTTGGTAAAATATCTATAAAATTCTACTATAGTTGCTATAGCTATTTACTAATTAGTACAGTGATCGTTGGCATTGATCATGGAACTGTAGCGACTTTAGTACAATTTTTGTTTGTTTGTTCTCATTATTTTGGTATCAACTTAATTATGCAATATTTTTATTGATCTTCATTATGGACATATATCCCTGTTAGCAGATAAACCCTTACTTAACTTGGTACATGCATTCTTTTGACGCATACTTTTGTAACCAGAACTTGGAATGATTCAAAGGTCGTTCGACGGACAAATGTTACTGATTTGGTACGTTTTTTTTCCTTTTAGTTGAATGGAAATTGTATCCTAAAAACTGCTATCGCATACAGCGTAGAGATCAATTAAATAATATGGTCCATGGCATCACAATGGATGACTGCAAAAAAAAATGTCTGGGAAATGGCGCCTGCCACATAGTGTATTATGACACTGATTCCAAATCTTGTGTGCCTTCGCCAGATACAGAAGATAAAATCAGCACCCGATCAAGGTGCAAACCTCGCAAATCGAACATTTTTGTGTATGTAAAAGGTAAGTTACTTATTGTATCATACATTTTTAAAACAAATTAATTACTAGCTATCTCACATTTGATTTTGACTTTTATATGATTTATCAGAAAAGTCAAATTGCACTTGCATACTATATTTCAAGCATTATTGACGAGATTCAGATATACTTATGTGTTTACCTTAGGGGCTAAGAAAAGTGCACGTATATTACGTTTAACTTGAGAATTCAACTGAACTGTGTCACCAAGAAGTTGCATGTAGCTGATAGTAAATATGGCAACATTTCTGTGCATAAAATAGCACATTATCGAAACAATTGAAAAAACATTATTTCTCCGAGGCTATTCACACAATACTTGGGAGCTATCAGTTTGTAAACTGTTGCTGCTAACAGAAGCTAAAGTTGAAATTGAAAAGTAGATTTCTAGGTTGATAATATCATATGTCATGGGAATTTGATAATTAATGATATTTCATCCCTAAACTATGTGCATCGTGACAAAGCCTTAAACAGCCAGTCACGATGTTACTTTCTTGATTCCTTTTGACTATTCAATTAAACTTGCTTTTGTTTGTTTTTACAGTATATAAAACGATAAATATTACAACACCGTCAGAAAACACAAATGAAACAACTAAAGCAGTGACCACACCTTCGAAAACACCTGAAACGATACTTGAATCAACACCCAATACAACATCAGAAACAACAACACCAAAAACAGCAACACTGGAGACAACGGCGAAAGTGACAACAACACCCAAGACTACAGAACCTGAGACGACAACACCCAAAACAACGACATCTGAGACAGCAACCGATACAACTCAAGAGACAACATCTGAGGCAGCACCTATGACAACGTCTGTGACAACAACTGAGACAGTAAATGAGACAACGCCTGGAAAAACACCGGAGATACCACTTGATACAGCACTTCAGACAACACTTGGAGTCTCATCAGAGACAATTTCAGCAGCAACAATTGTGAAAAAGCCCAAGACAGTACCCGAGACAGCACCTGAGACACTCAAGACAACAACTGAGACAACGCCAACGACTCCAGAGCCTGAGATTGAAGGTTTGTTTATATTTCACAGCTTTTTTGTATTGCTTCTGTGCTTGTGTGCATTATTTAATCCTTTTTATGTATACTCTACAAGTGATTGTTTTGAACAGGATCCGTTCATAGCTACTACAGCATTCTCTCGTCGTTACTAAACGGTACTTGTTGACGATTGTACGAAGAGAGTTTCTCAATATTCGCAGGCGCGCCTGTCTGAGGCATTCATCCGATAGGACTTTGATTTTAAATCTATTTTTTGAAGGTGACCCACGTTTTATGGTTTATCGTGGTATATGCCCAGAAGTTCCTTTCACAAGTTATGCTAACTTCGAGACCACCAAAGACTCCAGCTGCAGGCGTGCTTGTGGGGATATATCGCAGTGTGTGGTGGCCATCTACTACGTCGAGCAATTGGCGTGTCACCTTGCATCTGAATTTCAAGAAATGAGACGCTGTTCCAAAGCAAGTGTTGTATTTGAAAAAGGTAGCTACGAATTAGAAACGCTGTTTTAAGGAAACAACTAATTCTTATAACAGTCAAGAAAATAGCCATGCCAAATCGTGAAAAGATTTATTCAAGGAATAAAATATTGTATTTGAAAAAGATAGCGCAAAGGTCTTCTAAAGGTTATTTTAATCATGCGATTTCGGAAGCTTCAAATGAAAAATAACTTAAATTAGCTGAATATATAAAAATAGTTTGAGACACAAGGAGATTTGTTTTTGTTTGAAATAACCTCGTGCTGTGCACTCAAAAAGGTAAAAAGTGTATTGCAAAACATCAAGTTTATCTGATTCAACATGAATACTTGCATCTCCATAAATTTTGTATCATGAACTCCATCGGTTGCTTTCAACTCTGATGGCAGGGCTAATTTAACAAAAGGAGGGCGATTTATGTTTCAGTTGCTTCGATTTTCGAAAAATTCGCAAGGAGCTATTGCTTTGTGGTAAACAATTTGTGGTTAAGACTATTTTCTTGCACTATGAAGTATGAAGTAGCACTATACAAGACACTATAATAACTCTTATGTTACGTGTACATCTAGTTTACCGATTGTCAAAACTAAATTGCGTTCTTTCGCATAGTTACATTTAGCAAGAACCATGACTATTTACGCTATTCAAGTTATTTGGGCGTAATGAACTTATCCTACTTCCTTATTTATTTGCTTAAAATGGAACACTTGTTTTTCCCCAATGTTTAGTACGAACAACAGTGTAATATCTTCCTTTTGCGTTGATCGAGTTGTACCACTCGTCACAATATGCATGCCCCTCGTTATGTAAATATGACAATACTCTTTTCTTCCAACCTGATTTGCTAAAATTCATATTCTAACTCCATTTTCAGTGGATAGCAACCGCCCAAAACCACAATACGTAACAGCTGCGCTGTGGAAAAAATCTGGATCGGATCACATTTCAAGTCAAGTTTTTCTGACTGTTTTTGCTGCATTGATCGCAAAAATATTTCTTTGCTGAAATGAACTTTCTGGAAAATTCAACGGGAGAGTATGACTGTAATATACCTCAAAATTTAAACTGTATAATGTGTTATGAACACTAAAGGATGAGCTGATTAAACTATTACTCAACGTACTAAATAAACTACGCATATCTAATAATTGTTTTGCTTTATAAAATTGTGATAATAGAAATTTTCCCATGTTCTAACTATAGCAGCAAAAAGGGTGTCACGAAGTGCCATGTATATAAACTATAGCTTTATATAGTCTGATACTTTTGTGCAAGCGTTATTTCCAAGATGCACATCAAGATGAACCGAAGTTTCACTCAATCATTACCATAATTGCTGAAGTCGCGAAATAGTGGGCTGGCCAAGGCTTTTAAAAATATCTTTTGTTAAGAAAAACATGTTAGATGTTATTGAAAGATGTTCACTAAAAAGATGTTGAAAGATGTTATCAAGCGTGATTTCCCATTTTTGTGGTTGTAGTCTTCCTCACTCGCTTCTTTGTGCAAATCCTTGTCTTCCAGTAGTCTTCTTACCTGTGATTTCTGCTTTTTCATTCAACTACTTAGCAAAAATACAGGCGGTAAAAAACTGCAAAACTTGCGCAGAAAGAAAAATTTTAAATAAAAATATCTCCTAAATTTAAATTTTGGACACCAGGGGCCGATTGTTCGCAAGGTGAACATAGCACTATCCACTGGATAGCAAACTTTTCAGCGTACATAAAATCGGACGAAAGTCGAAACTTCCATTTTAGTCAGCGATATAATAAATATTAGAGAATTTAATCTATCGAAACCAGTTGTAATTTTTTGTTATAACGGTGCAATGGTAAATTTTACGAAGACTTCCAAAAATCAATATGCCGTGGATATAGCGTTATCTATCATTCGAATAACCGGTCCCAGGTTGCCACAAAAGTAGGCTGTTTCGAGAAACTGTGCAAGCATGAAGTTCAACCATTCAAAGATGAGTTTCATTTTAAGACTTCAATACTATTGCCGAATTGAGAAAAGATTATAGAAGTTTCAAAGGCTTGAACAAAGCCTCAATTAAAGGGCAGTATTCGATATCGAGATAATCCAAAACACCGTGCACGCGCACGGGTCCTAAAATCTAGAGGAGATCTCTATTACCACTTTCGTAACAAATTACATTACGTAACGAATAATGCATCTTGCGTTCTTAAACTCATTTCAGTTTGAGTAAACTAATCGCCAGAGGCAGCATGCACAAGCAATGATCAAGAATGCCGAACACTTGCCTAACTTGGCTGTGTATACTTGTGATGTTTTCATTTTGGTCGAGAGCAATCGCCGAGGAACCTCGAAATTTCGGTAAGCACGTTTCGGAGTAAATAGAGCTTGCAAATAGTTGAACTTGGTTTTGCTGAAGCTTGATGACAAAATTGCGGATTAATTCAAATAGAAAATGGCTTTTTTGACGATGTACCTAATCATTACCTTGATGCAGGCAAGGAATAAAAAGTCACCAATATATCTATTTTGCAGTCGTCATTAATAGAATGCCCGAAAAAGAAAATGAAGCAACAACACCGGAAAAAACAAGCCAAAAAAACCTTGAAAAACCGCCTGTGACAATACCTGCATCTAGACCAGAAACAGCATCCAAGACGACACCGAAGGCAATATCCGAAACAAAACTTCGGATAACACCTGTGATAATATCTACGACAGCATTTACATCAACACCTGAAACGACGCTTGGTACAACTCTTGAGACAACATCTGAAACAACACACAAAACAACACCTGTGGAAACACCTAATACAACTTCTGAGACAACTGCTACTACAACAACTACAACAAAACCTGAAATGACCCGTCTGAAAACACCCACGACGATGTTTAAAGTGACACCTATGGCAACTTCTGGGACAACACTTGATGTTAAGATGCCTTCTTTCTTGGATGTAGTAGTCAGCTGGAAAAAACATCCACCAGCCTGTTACTATATAAAATTTCCAGTAACGACTGAGAACAATGAAGGTGCTGAGATTTGTAAAGAAAAATGCTCAAAAGACAATAGTTGCAAACAAGCAATATATCTTCCGGGACATTGTTCGTTATCAGCTTTCCCCGATCGTCTTATCTCCTCGTCATGCAATCGCAAGAGTGTCGTCTTTGAGAAAGGTTGGGCGTAAAAGTATCATCTTGTTGTATTATATTATTACTATCCCATGGTAGCATATTGCTATTCTGTTTTTCTGTCGCATAGTGATGAAGAAAAAGATACAAGCGACTACTGCACCACGAAAAGCAACAACAAACGAAAGTTTAACTCTTGTACAAACAACAGCTGAAACAACACCTGAGACAACACCTGAAAGTACTCCCGCAAAAATATCTGAAAAACTTTCGACAATTATCGGTTTGTTGCTAAATCTTAAATTTACGTTAAGCCATCTTTTCGAAATTTTCACACCTTTGTTTTACAAAGGCGCAAGTAATGCCACTTTGGCTAAAAAAAATTGCAATGGATTTAATGTAATTTATTTATTTATATATATTTATTCATTTAATTATTTGATAACTTTGCTACTAACAAAGACAATAATGTACACAGTGTAATAATTTATCAGGTTTACTGCAACACCTGATAGTTATAGGGAGAAAACGGAAAACGTAAAAATTGATCATTAAAAGTGGAAGTTTACCCCAAAGATAAGTTATGTTCACATGAAAGGACTTAGCCTAAATAGTTTTTGTGTGAAGTCTTTTGCGTTAGTTCGCTTTTTTGCGAGATATTACGCTCAACATAAGCGAAAATTTGCGAATAGAAGCTCGCTATTTTGCTATAATACGCGTAAACCTCAGTGGTCTGCCGCTGTAACATCGCTGGGGGGCTTCCCTTCGCCGAAAGACGTACTTCATGTGAACATAACTTATCTTTGGGGTGGACTTCCCCTTTTTAACCGTGTAAATTAGGACTTTACAAGAAATTTAGTTTGACAACAACCCAGCTTTTGAACAAATGCATTTTTCAAATTAAATTTGTTGAAAATTCCTAATTTACATGGTCAAAAAATATTTCGCAAATGAAATTTCTCAAAGAAAATTTGGTCGTGTAAAGGGGCTTAAGTGATTAATTCTTTGCGTGTCCGCATGTCCGCACGTCCGTACGTCCTCATTTTCCCCCCATCCACGCCTGTTTGCCAATTACTGCTCGCCCTTTAAGACAACATAACCAGACACAATACGAAAACAACTGAGACTGCCAACAAGGAAGCTTGTTCGGTGTAGGATTTTAAACTGGAATTTGCTTGCATTACATTTTCATTAGTTGCCAGAACGATTGAGTACTTTAATCCTATGTAGTAACATGTATTCTGTAATGTTTTAGGTTTATTCATTTATGTTAACATAGATAGATTATATTTATACTTTTCTGTAAACAAAGCCATCGGTGTTGAGATGATAGATTGTCTAGATGTATGAATTGCTGAATTCCTCATAGTGGGTGTCGAAGGTGAAGTAATTTTCTATGAATGAATTTTGTTTCTTCGAAGAGCACCACTCGTCACTACAAGATATGCTCTATGTATGAATCAATTAACGGAAGTGAATGAACCTAAAACATTACATAATACATAACATTATACCTTAAATTACAATTGTCCAATCAGAAAGCTGTGTTTCTACCACATGATCGGTCATTTATAGACCCTTCGCTCGAGGGATTTGGGGAAAATTTCCTTTATTGATGAAATTTTCCTCGGGCTTCGCCTTTGGGAGATATTTCCCCAAATCCCCCTCACTCAGGGTCTATAAGAGATAGTTATCACATTCTATATATTAAAAAAGAATGATAACTCCGGCTATACAATATATTTTCAAATTAACGTCTCGACTTTATCTAGTCATTATCACGTTTTCCTGAGTATGCAGAACAACCGTAGTTAATTTACAAGGAAACTTCATCCTACTTTTTAATCTCATTTCAGACACACGTTTTATCGAATATCGTGGAATATGTCCCGAAATCTCTGACCGTGATTATCCTAGCTTCAACACAACAAATGCTTCTATTTGTGAGCGTGCTTGTGGGAAAATAGCGCAGTGCGTAGTGGCAATATACAACGTCGAAAATTTTAGATGTCATGTTTCATCTGAATTTCAAGAAATGAGACGCTGTTCGAATGCAAATATTGTATTCGAAAAAGGTAGCTACCACTTGGAAACTATGTTTAAGGCAACGACTTCTTATAAGAATCATATACTTATAAATAATTTATTACACCTATAAATAAATTATTAAATGTTTCGATGCTTCAAAAACTGAAACAGAATTACCGTAAATGCTCGTTTTAGCGCTGCGGTGCTTATTAAATTGTTCTGATTCTGAGCGCGGCGCTTAATCGGGAGCGGTGGTTAAACGGATACGGCGCTTGTTAAATAATTTTAAACTAAAGGTTCCCCCCTACACTTTTTATTTCTCAAAAACTTAGCGAATTAACAAAAACTGTTTGCATGATATTGTGTCAATTATTTGTGCGGTGGAGCCTATCAAGTTCAGCGCCGCACCCATAGTTGCAAAGGTGCGGTGCTAAATCGGGAGCGCCGCTTATTAAACATTTCCCATCCTCAGTGCGGCGCTTAATCGGTAGCGGCGCTAAAACGAGCATTTACGGTATCAACAAACAAGCTACGTATAGCAGATGATTTGAGTGCTTGGTGAGTTGTATTTAAATGGTTAAAACAGCAACGAATGCTCTAAGACATGTTTTTGTCTTGGTTGTCGAAATGCTAGTTCTTTGCTTGCAATCGCGTTACGCATGGAAGAGATTATGGAGTGAAAGACTAAAGCAATTTTATAAAGTACAACTCACTATAGTGCAATAAGATCAAGTTTATCTTCCAAAATATAGCTGATGTCCGTTTACTAAAGAAATGATTTTTCAGAGTCATTCCCACTATATATCGAGTGCATTACTACTTGTTGGCCGAGCATGAGTTGTCTATAATTTGGATCGAGATTTTTTGTACTTCAGCGATGAAAGGGCGAAATTCGATATTTCCCTGCATAAAAAGAATCATGGTCAATGACCTGTTTTTCATTGCGCATCACAATAACAGCCCGTAAAAATGTTTTCAGTTCAGTTTTTATATAACTTTTTGTTTGTTTTTAGTTGACGAAAAACATGAGCTAAGATATCGAGCCAATCTCTTGGAAGTATCTGGATCTGGTCACATTTTAAGTCAAGTTTACTTCGCAGTTCCTATAGCTTGCCTTGTAAGGCTGTTTTTCGATTAAGATTATATTTTCTGACATTGTACACCGCAGAGTATTGTATATAATCTGATTTCTGGGGAATTAATTAAACTTTACCGCCTATTAGTATGAGTATAAATACTTTTTGTTCGTTCGTCTTCGGCTTATTAATCTTAATTTAACTGATACTGCTTTCCTTGGTTGCCGGTAAATGGTCATAGCGCCCAGAAGGCTAATGAAGGCATGCGAATCCAGTCCTGTTTAATCCATATTTAGATCAGATTACGAAACAGAAATCGATCGGAATTTCTGGTTTTACAATTAGGTCCGCATGATAGAATTTTGTGTACAATTTTCGGATTTTTCTTGGTTTGACAGACCTACTTTCGACACCGAAAGTGCGATATTTCACCTTGTTTTTCCGAAAATCAAACGATCTTGAAAATCCATGCCAAAAGCTATTAGCAAACTTTCGACAAAGAGTATTCCCAGAACGAATTCCGTATCACGCTGATAAAAACACCGACGTGGTACTGATGTGCTGCTAATAGTATGTTTTCTGCCATCTTTCGAATATTCTATATTGCACGCCCAAAAATTATTGCGTAACAGTGTTGCGTAACCCAGAAAAAGATCTCTTAAAAAGGGTTTCACTTACCGTGAAACAGCTTCCTGGAGACCCTCTGATACACAAAGAGTTGCAAATCAGCATCAATCTTTTGATTTTCCTCAATGACTGACACATGGACGCTATTGTAGATTGCAACACATTCCATACTCTAAATAAATAAATAATACTTTAGTCATAAACACACTAATACAGGCATATATGAACTTAGAACAACAATTGAAGGTCTATTTACAAATATATGGCTAAAAGCTAGATCTTGTCGGTGATAGTTTGCTTATTGTGTCAAGCTATCATATATATACTGGGGGAGGGGTGAATAGGTTTACGGATCAGTGGATTAGACTGTAAAAACTTGTTTGGATTTTGGTTTGGTCAATATTTTGTTCTGGATTTTTGGATTCTGGAAAAGTGACCGATTGTGGATTTAGCAGTCAATTGGTTTCGGGTGATGAATTTCCTTTCTTAGTTGGTACGGATTATGGATTTTGTTCTTATCTTGGAGTGGCTAATGACCGTGGACGACGATTGTTTGGTCGCCCTTTCTTATCGCCGTGGCCATTGGAAACGGATCCGGATTTTACAACCACGCACTAGCATTCACATTCATGCCGAAATTTTCATCAAAAATTCACGTCTTTCAAACGCTGACAATCAAACTAGTAATTGCGCTCTCCTTAGTGTTGCAACAGAGCTGTCCAATTAGAATGTACCTGGAAATACTGAGTAAGAGACACAATAATATTTTACGTATTTCACAATTGATCAAAACTTCATCATGTCAATATTGCATGTCTTACGCAAGTATTTGTGCCGTAGATCGAGTCGACAAGTTGTAAATCGTGTTTTGTTTTCATTTTTTGCCAAAAATGTGAATTTATCACAAGTATAAATGCCATGCAAGACTGCCTGCTGTAAATTCACTTCATATGGTTGCAGGTCACTTACTTAGCCACTGATAGCAATTAAGTTTGAAACATTTTCTGGTTATAAGTATCTGTGTTTTAAACGAGGCTTTGGCTGTCAAGATGCAGACTTCAATGAGTAGCTACAGACCAGACTTGAAGGCTGCAGCAGTACGCATGTTAGACAAAAACTCAGAAAATACCATATAAATATTTGCCAGATTGCAGTTTAGCGGGTGTCAAGTTAGGGCTGGGGTGGGGTTGCGGGCTCAGCATTCTTAATGCAATATATTTTCGGATCGTCAACGGAGGAAAGTGTCCATTAAACTGCACTAGCCTCTAAATATCGACAGCCGGAGAACATTTTGGAACAAGGTTATTTATTTAAAACCAATTCTAATGGTCTACATAAATGCATTTCAAAACAACTCAATCCTGGTTGCACTTTGAATTTCAGCATTTTAAAATTAATTTACGTCACAGAATACTTAATTGCCAAGCCTTGTGTTCTTGATTGAATGGCGTAGAGCAAACTTCAAAACAATCTTGCAATCATTGATGTGGAATGTCAGAGACGTGGCAGTTTTTAATTGCGATATGTTTATTTTGGCTGGAAACAAACGCGAAGAAATCAATGGAATTCGGTAAGAATGCGCTAGGCATGCAATCTGGTTGACACGTTTTAACAATATGTAAGCCCCACCCACCATTCTTGCTCATTCTTCGGATGGTTTAAACACTATTTTGCGAACACATCGAAAAAAGTTAGTGACGCCGGCTAGAATGCAGTTTAGTGGACGCCTGGTTTGGGCAAGGTTGGTTTGCAGGCTCAGCCTTCGCAATCCAATGTTTTATGTTTTTTTGGATGGTCAGCACCGTAAGGTGTCCGCTAAACTGCATTAGCCCCGTGACACCTTTTGAAATTATGGAGTTGCTTTCGGCTTAATGAGATTGTGGCTTTGATTCTCAACATGGACTTGTTTTTCTCATATGAAAAGAGTTAGCCAACTACTCTACCGAAAGTCCGGTTTTCTCCTACAGGTAAAGGTGGCAGAGCGGGTAAGGATAAGCAACTTAGAGAAACTACTTGTGCAAATTGCTGTAAAGATAATTAGTTAAATATCGTATGTTTGCACTGAATTGTAACTTGGTTACAAAAGGCCCTTGCAGGAATAACTAATAGAGTATCATACTATTATAATATTTCAAAGCATCAAAGTAAAGATGGTTAGTTTTCTGCTTGACAACATCGCGGTCTTCAATGAGACGTACGTGCTCCTACTTTAACTGCGTGAAAATAGTTTTCACAAAGGACTCGAAAAACATTTACAGTTGAGCTCAAGCTTTTATCTCCTCCTTGGGAACGAAACTGGAGTACCCGAGGAAAACGTGTAACTATTGGTGGGCTGCTGACATCTCTTTTCACGTATAGTTCCTTGGCCAGATTCGACCCATCAACCTCAGTTGTAAGAGGCACTTGTCCTTTTGCTAGTGCCATACTTTATTCAACTACTACGAACTACAAAGAATTGCAAGAAAATCTGGCAAAAACACCTGGAGCTGGTTGTATAAAACCGTTGTTAAAGTTAACTACATGTACTTAAGGACGAAGATTAACCAATCAGAATCGCCTATTTGGGGCCGGTTTTGTACAATCTGCCCCAAGACGGTGTGACATCAGCTCGAGTCGGCCGACTGCAATCTGCCTCGTGTGCCCAAAACGTTTCGGAATTAACTTTGAACATTTATTTATTTTTTCCGCTTTTAGCGAAATGGAAATACTATCCGTCAAAGTGCTACGTATCTAAAGATATCTTTAGATATCTTCCCGATATCACTTCATCAAACTGCAGGAAGCATTGCTTAAACCTCAGAAAATGTGAAACTGCTTTTTACGGGAAGTTTTCTGGTACTTCTCGGGTGATTTATTGCGGTCTTTCAACTACTCAAGCAAAAAAGGTCAAAACATGGACAGGATGCAGCTCTGGAGAAAAATCTGTTCTTTTTGAGAAAGGTAAATTACTTTTGTTTTTGAAATCATTCGAATAATGCTTTTTACAGGTTCAATCTCGCACCTAAAGTAATCACGATCTGGAGCGATATATCCAGGTAAACGCAGAACACGAGCACCTTGCAGTGATCCACCTAAAGAAAATTGTGTTGAAGCGAGAAGAGCATACCTTAATCGTGCATAGACTAGTTTGACTTCTTCAATTTGATGTAGATGCAAGGAAAAACGCAATTTAAGGATTAAAATGAAATTGAAACAATTCGATGTACAATGCAATTCATCTATACGCGTATTTGCTATATTGACAACTCAGAGTATAGTACTTGATCAACTCTTTTACACACACGGTAATTATTAGCTATAAATGACTTCTGCATGTATATATGCATGCACGTATCAGTTTATAACTCTGTCTAGTTAGCCCTGGAAGTTGTCTTATCTTTTTGCAGAGTACAACGAGATTAAGACAAGAGCAGGAATCAAAACTGAAACAACAACAGGGCATGTTACAAAAACACCTGAAGCAACACCAGAGACAACAACTCAAACGATATCTGATACAACGTTTGCAGCACCACCTGAACGAACATCTGACAGAAGAACACCTAAAACAGCAACACTTGAAACAACAGCACATCTAACAACAGCACTTGAGACAACAACATTTACGTCAACTTCTTTGACTACAGTATCGGAGGCAGCAATATCTGAAGCAATAACTTCTGAGGCAGTCTCTCCAACATCGCCTGTGACAACGCCTGAGAAAACACTCGAGACAACACCATCGTTTACTGGTTTGTTTTTATTCTAGTTTGTTTTATTTCCTATTTCTAATCAGTGTTTAATGTACTTTGTTTTGGTTTATCTTCAATTTGTAGAAGAAAAGAAGAGGTTACTAAAATGTTTTCTGTCAATTTTCGCAGCTATGCGATGCCTTGCACGTGCATTCATAGTCCTCAATAATTACAATGAAATCAGCCCCGATGAAGGATACATTAATCATCACGATCTTGCACATTCTTTCGATGGTTTACTTTTTTGTGTTTTTCTAGTTGAATGGAAGTATTTTCCACCAGACTGTTACGAGCCAAGTGAAGATTATCAGTTGACAACATTATATGATATCCCTAAATCTGACTGCAAAAGAAAATGTTTAAACGACAGTCAGTGTAAAACCATGCGTTACACTTCTTTTTGGGAGCAGTGCACTCTTGTAACCATTCCAGGAATTGAAGTCGAAATTCAGACACCATGCAGTTCTTCTGAAGCAAAATCCATTATGTATGAAAAAGGTGAATAATAAATTTATAGAGATGCTGTGCAGTGTTTTGCAGCATTGGCATTAGCGGATCCCGACGCCTGAAGTCAAGTTATTCATGTCAGTGTGATGACAATTAGTCGCTCATATGCAAATAATAATAAAATTCTTTCCTTTGAGAAGAACGTTAAACCATTTTCCTGCAGTGACCACCAAAATCGCTCCTATGACACCCTTGACGCCAGAAGTAACAACAGTTGTACTTTTCACAACAAATGGCACATATACGCAACAAACAACAGACATAAAAGCATCTGACCGCAAAATATCAGAAGATGAAGTGACAACACCCGAAACAAAACCTGAGGCAACATTTGTGACTACCGGTTTGTTTTAAATCTAAATTAGTTAGTTAATAATTATTCAATCAAAACTCAACCCATAGGTTTCTGGTGGAGATAAGTTCTTTTCTTGGGTGTGACTCAGTGGTAACGAACCTGACTTGATCGCAGTTAAAGGACACAACTTATATATGATAATATAGGATTGGCAGTAATATGCTCAAATGAACTTGATATCAAATTTGTACTATATCTGAATCTGCATTATATCTATAAAGCGTACACTGTACGCGCTCGGGAGAAACAGTTACAACTGCGTCTACGAACAAGACTCACTAAAGTGCAAAGATTTCAAACTTTTTTTGCACAATTTGGGAAAATCCTTTACTGACACATGAGCATAATCATGCACAAATGATGACCCCTGAATACGAGTATTCTTTTTTTTCTATAGTGCAATGGTTATACTATCCACCAGCCTGCTATCACCTAGATTATTATGCCAAGATTACTGAAATCACTAAATATGGTTGCAGAAGACATTGCCTTCATGAAACTAAATGCCTACGAGCACATTATTCGATTCCTAAAATGCATTGCTGGCTGTCAACTAGCCCAGCAAAACAGCTCTTTTCTTGGGCACCGTGTAAATCCAACAAAACTGTTGTATATGCAAAGGGTATAGTATAATTCTTGAAGGTAATTGCCATTGAAATCTTGTTGTTCCTTCTTATGCTGATTATTTTCTTATTTTCTGTAGCGTACAAGAAGATAAGCAAGACAACATTGTCACGAAGAACGAAAGCAAACACTGTGAAAACGCCGCCGACCACCGGTAAGATTTCTTAATTTATATTTTTATTTACAGAAATTCTCAGGGTCAGGTTTGATGTTTTTCGGCTTGAGAAAAGGACTTTGATGCTTTCAATACCGCCATCGACATTGTTTTGATAAAAATTTCCTAATTTGGTTGCGGTGTCCTGCTTGCATATCGATCAAATGTAGAACTTTAAAGGGCATGAGTAGCTATATTCCATCGAAAAGAACTGCAGTATTCCATTGTCGTTTCAAACTCAGTAATTTAACCTCATAAATATCGATAGTTTATGTTCTTTTAGTGGACAAAGATGACTCAAGATTTATAGCTGATGCTTTGAAAATTTCTGGATCTTGTCGTATCACAAGTCAAGTTTGCCTTGCTATATCCTCGACTTTCATTGTGAAAATGTTTCATTTGTTCAATGAAATATAACTCTGCTAACATTACGCTCGGGTGTACAGTAAACTGTCCATACATTCCAGGGTGATATTGTAAAAAAGTTCAATAAACTTGTGGTTTTATCATATCTCATTTGAATTGTCTATGCTTTCAATACTGTTAGTTGAGTACAGAAATTTATCTTGGCTAGAATCTCCTTTTATGTTGTTTTCTCATTTGATTTCCGTAACGGACGAAGTAATTGTTCAAGACAATCAAAAAGTTCCTTCAGTACGGCGTTTAAAAGCGTCATAGCGACCTTAAATAAGCAAGCCAGGTTTTTCTTATCACGGCCGTTATTTTCGGGATAAGAAAGCCTTAGGGGACGTTACTTTTGGACAGGCACTACTGTCCGGAATATTTAGTTTTGGATTGCTTCTTCCTTCGATAAACATAGTGAAAATATTTTGCCGTAAACAAGTGGAAAAATACTGAAAACTTTGGTTTCTCTGTATTTTCTGTTTCTTGGCAGTATGTAGCTAAATTTCCGAGGGTCGAAATCTATTCGATTGCCCCCGCTTTTGTATCCCTCTGGTGATATACTGTATTATGTTATCCGTCACCGAAAGCACATGATGCTACGGAATTTGCTCTTCTTCGAATCTCTGTTCTTGTTCATTTGGAAAATAGAATGCATTTTCCATGTTTGCATAAAGTTTTATACAATGCAAAAAGAATATTCTCAATACAAAATATCATAAAATTTCACAGAAACGCCGACGATTCATTCTATTTGGCATTACAATATCCCTGACTTCCTGATAGAAGAGATCGAAAGAATACAGAAACGTGCACTGCGTATAATCTCCCCACATGCATCCTATCGTTTAGCCTTGGAATCTAGCAGATTACCTCTACTTTCTCAAAGAAGAAATGATTTATGCC
>JAOBYK010013352.1:0-14082 GCA_025434845.1 Phenganax subtilis | reverse complement strand
GTGATGTTATTGTACTTTCAGGTCATGTGTTGTTGTGGAATATTGATAAACGTATTATCATCAATGAACATCAAGGTATCTATCTCTAATATTCAATGGAACAGTGTCTTTTGTCATGCTACCCTGCGTGCTCAGCAATAATATTTTGTTGGTGTTTACTTCAGTGCATGGCGGTACCGTTCACACAGTCGCTTTCAGTCCGGGTAAGGGAATTTTTTAAAATGCACTGATAGTTCGTTATTCTTCCTCCTTCCAGACCAAATATATTTAGAGTTCAGTGATAATTTTTGTGTCATATTTTTCAAGATGGTCAGCGGATATTGTCTTGCGGTGCAGACCAATGTATCCGTGTGCTTGACGTGCAAACTGGGACCGAGCTTTACCAAAAAGATCTGGATGACGAAATACGGTATTTTGAAGTTTGTTGTTCATAAGTTACCAGAGTGTGTGTTCATTTCAGTGTTTAGGAGTTGGTCTTGTTATTTAGGTGTGCTGTTTGGGATGGTCAACTGGTAATGGCGGGTGGTAGTTCAGGTCAGTTGCATATCTGGAATTTATTGAATGATCAAGAAGTTCAAAGAGTTGAAGGACATCAGGGTGAGTCTTCATTGTGTTCGCTGATATGATGTCACTGTAACGTCAGTGTACAAAAAATTGCAGGCTCTGAGAACATGATTGCTGTCAACAAAATTGAGCTGAGTAATCCTATTGCTATTAGGTCCAATCTGTTGCGTGGATGTCTCGCGAGACGGGCTCACTGTCGCGACCGGAGGCGAAGACAATCAGGTGATTTTGTGGAAGATCGCTGTCTAAGCAATCTTGAGGCCTGGAGATAGTCATGTGCAAGTGCCGTGTATTCAGAGCGTAGTCAAAGGCTGCTGTAGATACAAAGGGAGACTTGCACGGTTGCTTGCCGATCAATGAAACAATTGAACATAATAAAAGAGACGGCGCATGCCGATTTCGCCTGAATCCTTTGCGCAGATAATTTTTATACGCGATAAAATACTAGAACACATCGCCTTGAAAACAGCAACTTGGTCAAGTAAGAAACTAATTATCTGCAGTTTGAAGCCGCTCAGGTAAAATTTCTCAACTGTCGCTACAAACGATGTAGAACCGCAAAGGATTCTGGTGAAATCGACAAGCCTCCATCTTTTCTATAATTAAGGATTATCCACCTTTGACTAGGAAATGTCGCAATTATTAATTTTACAGACTTTAACAGAAGAAAGACAATTTTTCTTCGACGTTTCAATGCGAATGACTGTGTTTTAACGTGCATGCGCAGAAATTATTTACTAACCTTCCATCATTTAATTAACACTTGTAACTTGTATATAAATCAAATAGTCTTTAAAATGTATTTATTTATTTACAGTAAATAGATGTATAGTTTTAATTGTTTATTTTGTGTTCACCATCAGAAGTATGCTTGAAGCAAGTTTTGACAAGAGTGAAATTTGATAGGATCATGATTATGATTCGCAAAGAAGCGCTATGGATATCGTGTTAGTTGTTTTCGTGTAAAACCTTTTCCTGTTTGGGAAAATGATACATATTGGGGAAGAAGTGACATGATGTCCATCATGTCTGTAAAACTTTAAGTTGTCAACTTTGAAACGTGTAAAAATTTTACAACCTGAGAAAAATTCGCTCTTTGGACTAGTCAAGTATTTTCTGCCCTGTTGGAGTCAAAAGAGCAAGTCATTGTTGCTTTCACTTGCGCATAAAATTAAATACTCCGCGACCGCATGCATTCAGCTTGCTTATTGGCTGCTGCTTCCATCATATCTACGTGGCAATCAATGGTGGCAATATGTCGCAAAGAATATATTTTTTTCTCCTAACATTTTTTTAAGCATTTAGATGCAAAAGGTACGCCAAAACTCTTATAAAAAGACTGTAACTTCTGGAGGTATTTAAAAAGTTTTGGAGTTAAACTTGGCAAAAAATGCTGAAAAGGAAGAGTGAAGAACAAAACGTTGCGTGTTTTGATTGGTTGAAAATGCTAGGGCCAGTTTTCTCAGGTTGATCACGCGGTCAAATTCAGAAGAAGTTTTTAAACTGAGTGTATTTTCCAGCATGGCGTCTTATTTTGGGGAAAGAAATCAATTTCTCGTCCTTTTAATAGCCTTTTTTTGTCATTTCATGTTAGGTGAAAGCGCCTCTCTTGGGCTAAAAAATGGCAACTTCACTGATCGAAATCCAGTAAAGGTGAACGGGGACCAAGGTATGTTTGATCCAACTTTTTGTAGTTAACACTTTTGGTATTACTTTTCATGCGTCGGTTTATTCAATAACTTTTCGTCCTTTTGTTGTGTAAAATGATCGTGAATACTCAGTTTATCTTGTGTTTCCAGAAGCAAACTGAGCTAAGTAAGTTGGAGTATAGTATTCTTACAAAGCATAGCATGCAAAGCTTAAAGTTTGAATGTGACATATTGTTTATTAATTTGGAACACCTGAACAAACCTTCAGGCGTGCATAAGGCGCGCTTCAAGAGAGCGTTTTCATTGAAAAGTTTGATGTTGGCTAACATTTTAGTTGCTGTGGAAATCAGAAAGCTATAATTCATTAGTTTTTAATTGCAAAGTTTATGCATGAGTTGATTCCAGCTGATTTAAACCCCTAGCGTCTCTTTAACCCGCCTCTCTTTAAAGTTTAAACGTTCTTTGGGGATTTAATCATTTTCTTGTTTTGCTCAGTTGGACATTTCAGGCTACTAACACCTATGATGTGTTAGGTAGCAGTATGCAACTCTATGTTTTATTTCTAAACCAATTGTTTCTCTGTGGAGTTTGTATCATGCAGTTCATGGAGACACATTCAGCCTAAACAATGAAAAGTACACTAAATTTTCAATATCCACTGCACACTTCACAGACTTTCAAGTCTTGCTGATGGTTTTACGGTCTCTTGATCTTGCCTGACAAATACATGTGAGGCTTGCTCCATATTAAAACAATGTATTTGCTTTTATTTTATATATTTATATCGAGAAAACTCAATGTTGCATGGCGTCTTGTGTGTTTAACAGTGTTGGCTATAAAAATGTAAATTAGCTATGAGTGGGAGATAGCAGGAGATAGCAGATGTTAAACTTAATGTTTTGAGTACTACTCAATAAATCTTCTTTGATTTAGCATCTGAGATTAAACCTCGTGTAATAGGCAAAGTCAAGGATCCACAGGGACTAACTTACAAGATAAGGCATGACGATAGGTGTAAAGATGATATTGAAGATTTTTGTGCAGAAAAGGCACAAGATGGTGGAAATTACGACTTACTGTTATGCTTGCAAAATCAAATCAAGGTATTTTGAAATTTTAAGACCTCTTTGTTCAAATAATTCTATGAAAGTTAAGGACTTACGTCACTTAATTAATGGTTGACAAGTTTAGCTGTGTATCAATCAATTTCTTTAATAACCTGTTAAAATTTTATCAGCTTTATTAGCTTAATTTGTGTTAAATAATATCTGGCTGAACATTTGATTAATGCCTATATGTACTATATTTAATGTACAGTTTTGTGGAAACACCATGTATATTTATATATGCATATAAAAATATACATGGTGTTTCCACAAAACTGTACATTAAATATATATAATCACCATGCAAACTTTCAAAGAGCCTATATGTACTGTAAGTATATTTTCTTCTGATAGGAAGATGAATTATCTGAAGAATGCCACCAGGTACTTGGTTTCAAAATGTAAAAAAAAAATTTCTTTTGGAAACACACATCTTAAACCATTGCCATTGTCAAGGTCTTCTATGGGCTTAGTATGCATGTGTAATTCATAATCATATGTATGAATAACCTTATCTATTTCTAGGCTCTCTGGGAGTACAAGAGTAGCCTTGTTCATGATGAGGCATTTGAAGCACCAGCAATAGCTCTGTGCAAAGAAGACTGGCAAAAAGTTAGTGTCATTGTTTTATTCATAAATTGCATTCTGTATATGCCCCATTGCCACTTGTAGTTGATGTCAATTTAAATATTTAATAATTTCTTATAGCTTGAAGAATGCAAGATAATTAAACCAAACACGGGTGACCTTGTACCTTGTCTTGTTGAGAACAAAGCTGGCATCACAGGCACAAGATGTAAACATGTCATAAATAAACTGGCACAGATCCTTTTCACTGACTACAGATTGTTGAAGAATTTTTATAAAGATTGTACATCTGATGTTAAAAAGTTTCAATGTGGAAGGGTTGATGCCCAAGAAGAGGGAGTAAGTTCTATATTTCATTTTAAAATTTTCCTTTGCTCCAATTTCAGGCCTTAAAATATCGGTCGCTCACAGACATTGTCCGACCCATTCCATAAATTGTCCAACACAAAGAGAAAAGCACCGGACATTCTGTCCGACCAAAGCAAAAATTGAGAGTTTCTATTTGTTCGACCTAAATGTATTGATTGTCCGACGATACTTTAAATCAGTATGACGTACATTTCCCGTTTAAAGTAATTAATTTGAGTCATCAGTCTTGCCATAGTTTCCTTAGTCGTGTCATAGGTTTCGATTTTCGATCAAAAACTAGTGTATCAAGTGCTCCAGCTGCCCAACAGTTACCGTCAGTACGATTTTAAAATAACTGATTTTCGCGGCAAAGTAAACATATGGCCATCGGACATAATTTTTAAAACGTCCAACCCATTCTGGAATACACCGGACATGTTGACAGACGACCTGTGGGCTGATATTTTAAGACCTGAATTTTGTTTTGATAATTCCAGTGCGATTACTTTTTTCTATTTCCAGGATCTTCACACGCAAGGTTCAACATTGGACTGCCTGGAGGACAATGAAGGGAACCTAACAGATAAGTGTCAACAAAACATTATCCGAGTAACGGAGCTCCAGAGCGATGACTACCACATGAACAGGGCATTATACTATGCATGCCGAGATGATAGAGAACATTTTTGTCATGATGTGGAAGCTGGACAAGGAAGAGTATACGCTTGTTTAATGAAACGAAAATTTCATCCTGAGATGTCTGTTGAGGTAAATATTGTATGAGCTGTGATCTTAAGTAGATGTAGTGTTTGCAAGGTTCGAATTAGCGGGTGGCGAATGGCATTTCGCTTTCCGTTTTTGATGTTTCGCTAGTCATTTTGCTATCCAGTAATACTGAAAATAATTCTGTTTAAATACAATTAAACAGAATTACAATTAAATTGTTTCTGCATCATACAAAACTTTGAAGGATTTAAACTTTTATGTGCCCAGAAAAAATGCGACAGGGAATAAAGCCCTAACAAAGTAACAATGCTTTGCCGGCAAGGCCCTTATGGAGAAAAGCCTTTTTATAGTCACTATATATTAGAATCACTATATACTATAAAGAAAATCGCTATTCACTTTATATAAAAAGACTTGCTCGATACAAATTCGCTATTCACTTCTAAATATTTAATTCGAACCCTGAGTGTTTGGTAGTTTTATTGTATGTAGTTTCTCAACCGTATTGTGGGTATAAAGGTCATTGTAAAGATCTGTTGTAGAGTGTGTTTTTTTATTCCAATCCTTTATATAATTTTATTCGATTCCATTTAGTGCCGAGAAAAATTAACAACCAAACAGAAAGTTGAATCAAAAGATTATAAGGTATTCATTGCTTGCTCCAATATAGAAAACTACTTTTGAAACAAGCTGAGTTGTTAACTGCTTGTAAAACTTTGACTCTTTCTGTTCTAGGCTAACTTTCCATTTCTGCAAAGTTGCAAGGCAGCCATACTAACACATGAATGTACTCCTAAAGATGACTCTCCCGCCCAACTGGCTTCCGTATTACTGTGTCTAGAAGCTGCTATTAATGATGGTAAGTTTGAATACAAATTAATATCTGCAGGAGAAAGTTTGAATACTAACACTGCCATGACCTTTTTTTAGGTGCTGTTGTTAATGGAGCATGTCAAAAACACATGAAGGAAGTTCAAGAAGAATTAATGGAAGATTATTCGATCAACCCAGCTATTGTGGCAAAGTGTGAAAAAGAAATTAAAAATCATTGTGGTACTGTGGAGAAAGGAGGCAAAACTTTGGACTGTTTGATGGAGAAAGCTATGGAAAAAGAAGGCAAAGACAATAACATTGATTTCAGTGACCAATGTTATGCAGCGGTATGTTCGTATGTTCGTGAAT
This sequence comes from Phenganax subtilis, assembly GCA_025434845.1. Taxonomy (NCBI): domain Eukaryota; kingdom Metazoa; phylum Cnidaria; class Anthozoa; order Malacalcyonacea; family Clavulariidae; genus Phenganax; species Phenganax subtilis. Next base: position 7,919 of record JAOBYK010013352.1, on the reverse strand, counting down.
TGCTCCATCTAAACTTTTCTTCTATAGATACCGTACAATGTAGTTTTTCATTATCACAGAGCAATAGACTTTACCGTGCATTGAAAATTTACCCAATGGCCTCGTTTCCATGATAGTCATTGCCTCAAGTTTCATACACAGTGCGATTAATAATAACTTTGTATTGGTCTCACATGAAAGAAGGACATTTTTTTGTGAGTGGATGGAGTAAAACTTTGCTTTACCCCAACACTAATGACAAAAAAAAGAAAACATGAAAACGATACCTTTGGCGAAAGTGCTTTAAACGGTAATGTCTGTCAAACTGAGAGGTTTATACAGAACAATTTAGCTGTACATCATCACATCAGTATTAACGGTTTAGTGTAAAGCCGTTCTAGAAACAAAGTGGTTTTGGTAGTTGTTATACAGAGTAGCCAAGTATGTCAAATTGAGAACTTTATAGCTTTGTAAAGCAAGTAAATTCTTGATTTCAGATCAGTGAACTATTAAAAGAGACTGGTGCGGGTGGAGATTTCAAAGTTGATGCAACATTGCGGGAACAATGTCAGCTACCAGCTCATAAGATATGCACAGAATCCAAAAATGACATGGCGTTAGTATACTTTAGTATAATTTAGTTTATTTGGCATTATCATGCATGTTTGTCAAGGTTCAGTCTCACCAAACAGTGTAGAAGTTTAAATGCTAGTATTTTTTTATGGTCATATTGAGGCTAAGAGACTTATAAAAGGCTGGTTCCGTATCTGAATACATCTGCAAATATGTTTTGGAGGTGTTTTATTCGCAATGCTTTTACACGGCCAAAAACGGTCTAGTATTTGTATCAGAATACGCAATAAGAGGAGCCGGCCATTAAAATAGAATCGTTTTTACCTGTACGAGGTATTTAGCTACAAGTATCTCCAAATTTTTGATAGTGAAAAAATTTCAGCCACAACGGGTTTCGAACTTGTGCCGTTTGTTTCACTACTTGTTTATAAAGTTTTAAACAGCTTTAATCTTATTTTTCTGTTTCAGTGTTTTATCTTGTCTCATGGATAACTTGGATCACAAAGAAATGAACCCGACGTGTCGAGACCATCTATTGCATTTGCAATTCTTCCTTGCTAGAGATTTCAAGTGAGCTACAAACTGTCAATTCCATTATTATCTACTTAATTTTAATTTAATTTTTTTCCGCAGATGTTAAAAAATCTTCGCTTCATGTTCTTTAGTATTGCCATATTTCACAATTCACGTAGACCACCATGTTTTCTTTTTTATTTCTGAATCTTTTCTCAGTTTTTTTTTTTACCTTGAATGTTTTCTTTGTTTTAGATTGGACAAGGCATTATATCAAGCATGCAGGAAAGATGCTGAAGATCTGTGCGCTAACCCACATCTAGGAAACCAAGATAAAGACATCACTCCTGAAGCGCTCACTTTGTCATGCCTCTATCGCCATATTCTACCAAATATGAACCCAAATCCATCGAAAAAGGTAACAAAATATTTCACTGGTCTGCGAAAATTCCAATCCATAGATCACGAGAGAAAGAGTTCCCTGTGTTTTTACCCTGGGACGAGTTGTTCAAAGCTGGTTTAGCGTTAACCCTGGATTAAAATCTAACTGGCTGTTTGCGCTTTGTGGAAAATTGTTAAAGAATGAAGTTGAAAATTTGCTTCAAAATTTTGCTTTAACCAAGGACTAATCTCACCAGCTTTTGAACTACTGGCCCCTGAAGATGATTTTCTTGGGTGGAAAATAGCCTTAAACGTTATTCGTTGACCAGTACTGCGGGCGCTCCTTTACAACGTGCTATGCACGTGCTCGCAACATTGTTGAGTGCGCGTGTTTTTTTCAGGTCAGTAGGATTTGTGTATCAGAAGTGATGAAAGTCATGCACGAGCGCGCTGCTGACGTCAGACTTATGCCCCAAATTCAAATGAGTTGTATCAAAGATCTTACAACCACATGTTCGGAGAAGATTGAACGTGGAGAGGTACAGTATGATAGTTTGTGTACCCAGAGACCTTTTTAGCGGAAAAGTTGGGACAGTGGGTCTGAGGCAGGTGTAGAGCCGGTGAGAAAAACAAGAATTTACGAACAAAATGCAATGTACTTCGTGAGATAATAACTCGTTTCAAACGAAAAGAAGATATTTATTTGACAACTAGTCGCAGTCTTTTTCCATAATATCAGATCACTTGTTAGGAGGGTGTCTTATGGTTAACTGGGTGCTAACATGTCTACGTGTTCTTTGCAGGAAATAAAGTGCTTGCAAGATCACTATGACGAATTGGAAGAATTATGTAAGAAAAGCATTGGAGATTTTACGGAAGAAGAGAGTGAGGTGTGTCTACGTGTATTGCAGTGGTGTATTGTTTACTTTCTCTGACATCTTAACGATTAGCTTTTCATCATGGCTAGTAATAAAAATGATAGCTTGTTTTATTTAACATGTTTGCTTCCTAGGATATCGATCTCGACAAATCTATGGTAAAACATTGTTCGGAAATGGTCAAAGAATTTTGTTCGGTAAGTTATATCGAATCTACTTTGGGTCCTAATCTTAATTCGTTCTTAATCCTCACCGCAAAGCTCTTATCTTATCTCTAATCTTAATCTAATACTAATCAGAACAAATTGTAACTCTAAACGTTGAAAGGCAGAGTTCAGGCAATTTTCAAAGTTGAAAATAATTTCCTCTATAGGACGAACTAAAGGTGAATGATGCAGATGGAATCTTGCCATGTCTATATAGAAATAAATACGACAATAGAATGGACCCTAAATGCCGTGCAGAACTTGAGCACAGAGAACTGGTACGAGATAATGTATTCTTTTACTAAACTGAATTGTATAGCTAAACATTATAAAAAAGATGGCGGCGTGTTGATTTTGCCATGATCCTTTGCGCGAATAATTTTTATATGTTATAAAAATTGCAGGTGACCTCGCTTCGATGTTATAGCAACATTTTCTGTCGGAAAACGGCTGATCATCGGTAGTTTTATGCTGCGCAGGCGAAATTTCTCAACTGTTGTTTTAAACGATTTAGAATCGCAAAGGATGCTGGTAAAATCAACAAGCCCCGTGGTTTAAATAAGAGGATTGAAATATAATTTTGAATTGTGTTTTAGATCGAGCTAAAAGATTACAAGTTTTCATCGAAGTTTAAAAAAGCGTGTAGAAAAGACGTTGAGCTTCATTGCCCTGATGCTAAAACGAAGTAAGTAGGTTTATTCAAGGGAAGTCATTGTAGACATGGTCTTTTCAAGAACAGCAATGGCAACAACAGGATAACTGTGAATTAAAGATACTTAAGAAAGTAAATGAATGATGATTTTTCAGACCTGCAGTGATCGAGTGTCTCAGCGGCGTAGTGCGACGAGCTGTGCTTGATGGAAAAGTTCACAAGATCTCAGAAAAATGTCGAGACCAACTAAACGTTGAAAAACTGCACCAGGTATGTTTTCATACTTTCAACTAGGGCGTCTTTGGTTACCTATGTTTCGCTGACGTCATGGCTACACTCAGCGCATGACTTCATGAAGTTGTGTTTAACCGAGCATGAAGAGGTCTGGGTCTAGACTCTTTTTGTGCGTGATGTGTTGTAAGGTCTTCAAAATTCTTGTAGTCGCAGTCGTACTGGTACTTTTCTATGTTTTTTCTAGGCTGAGGATATTGAGTTCGATCCGAAGTTGTATGGCGTCTGCGCTAAGGACGTTGAACAGCATTGCCCTCATGTGCATAAAGATGGACCAGCTGCGGTGTGTATAATTATGGTTAAAACATCGTCGAATGCGGATTATATATCGTTGTTGTGAAACCATCGGCTGAATATGTGGACTAGCATAGTAAAGAAATTTGTTTTTAGTGTATTTTCTGTTTTTCAGGTTTTAGAATGTTTGAAAGAAATGGAGGATAAATTAGCACCTGAGTGTGCTAGGAAGCTTTTAGAGAGAGAGGTTGGGCCACTGAGTTGAATATAACTGGACTCACCCTCTTTCCTAGGCCTTCCAAAACTCGCATGATTCACAAACACTTTTTGATGTTTAGAAAGACGAAGTGAAGGACCGTCAACTTGATATCAGGCTGTTCAAAGTTTGCAAATCAATGATAAAGGTGTGTCTTTTGCGATTACAACTGTTATCTTTTAGAAAATACTGCTTAATTATAGTTTGTGCAAGTCACATATTTATACCTATTGTAGATAATATATGTTTGTGAACTCGGTTGGTTTTATTAAACTATTTTTAATAAAAAAAACTTCACTTTATGTTCTAAATACTTGTTAGAAACTAAGAATGTAAGGCCTACGTCAACGACGCTCTTGTCATATGCCGAACCAATTGACCTCAGACAAAGATTATTTGCTTTACGTTTGGCACATGACTAGAGCGATGTTTGACCTAGGCCTAAGAGTTTTTTAATTCTTTTGTTTAGAAATTTTGCGAGGGTGTCCCACCAAACAGAGTTCTTCATTGTTTAAAAGAGCATAAACGAGAGATGGGCAAAAACGATGAGTAAGTGTGCAAGATAGATAAGGGCGGCTTTCCGCCATTGCGTTTACCTTATGCACGTGCAACGTACGTAAAACATTAAATTGCAGTAAAAATCCGTTTGTAAACGACCACGAAATCGATCGTTTAGAAGATAGTATTTTGAATTAAATACGTGGTAATGGAATACGTATCTATCTGTTGAAGCATTTTTAAAAAGTGCAAGAGTTCGAAGGGTTTAAACTTTTATGTGTGCGAAAAGACGCAATTTAGGGGAGTGCAGCTGTTAGCAACTGATTACAGTAGGTATAGATGCTCCATCGCTCCTCAAACTAAAATTTAATATACTTTGCTTTATGGTACTAATGTCGTAAAAAAAGGAGAGTTTGGCAAATTATTGGAGACAGGACATTGTTGAATAGAATGTATGAGGATAGAATCAGGAATTTAATATATTATAGTTTTAGATAGACTGGTGAAATGCATAATTATAGATCTATGTTTTGTTCCTGACATGCAGTTGCATCTTATGTTGTTCTAGTTGTCGTGCTCTTGTGTTTACGCGCGAGAGAAATTCGTTAAAAGGTAAAGTTAGATGCATATACATACTATCTAGAATATTGTTGAGCTTTAGTATAATCTAAAGCCTAGATGAAACGAAGGAGCATAAAAATTGCTGGCAGCAACTGATACTTCTTTTTCACCTTCGTAGATGTAGATTTAATACCTGGCTTAGCTGATGCTTGCAAACACGACATGCCTGAATTCTGTCATGGACACACCAACAATGATCAGATGATTTCTTGTTTGAAGAAAAACATTAAAGTTAGTTACTTTGATATATGTATATATTTAGATATATATCGAACTTTGTGGGTTTCACGGAGCAGATAGTGTCCAATTTGCAGTTATCATGAGGGAGTAATATGAATGTTATTCATTGTATGTTCAGTAGTCACGTGATGTAAAAAACATGGACTAGTGAGACTAAGTTTGCAAATTGACTATCTTTCGTTGTTCGTGTAGTCAATGTGCATGTCAGTTCATGTGTAAAACGTTTGTTTCTACTTCAGAATCTATCACCAGAGTGTGAAGACTTTATTCTCGAGTTAGAACAGGATGCCGCGTTAGACTATCGCCTCAACCCATCACTTGCCAAAGCTTGTGAAGAAGCGGTTAGTATCTAGCTAGTGAGAATAGGGAAATAACTTTCTCTAATACAAGTAGCAAATGAAAACCGTTAAGAAGAGAGCATTTGTTTACGAAATGCTGTTTGGATGAAATAATAAGGTTTGCTGAAAGTCACTTATGTTTTCTCAAGTGAGTGACATCTTTCTCTTTTCCTTTGTTAGATTGAAATGTTTTGTGGCCATAAGGATCCGGGACATGGTGACGTCATGGAATGTTTGAAACAAAATTACGGAAAAATTAAAATCCCTGAGTGCAAAGCGGTAAATCAAAATTTTAAACTTCAGGTGGAAACATATATGTTGTCAATACACATGTTTCTTTTGCAATGTAGGAGATTAAAGAGGCTCTTGTCGAAGAACGTACGGATATCATGGCAGACCCTCTACTTCATGAGGCTTGCTCTAAGACTGTCACGAAACATTGTGATAAAATCAGTCACGGCAGAGGAAGAAGTACGTCCAGTTATCACATATAGAGATCATCGTTTCAACTAACTTGTGTTTCCGCTTTTTCACTAAAATTCTCTATCGTTTTAATTTCACAATTGTTTCGAATATTTGGGCACTGTAGTGGAAACATCGCGTTACTGAAGTCATTTAATTACATCAATTTTTTGTTATCAATAGTTCGCTAGCATCGTTTTGCAAACGGCGAATAACCTTGTATATTTTTTCTAGTTTTACACTGCCTTACGACTGCTTTGGAGAAAAATGAAATTCGCGAAAGGTCATGCCGCAATGTGTTGAAGGCAAGGAAAGAAATGTGGTCTGTATATGAGGTAATGTCCTGAGAATATTTCATATAATGTCAACATGAATGTTCATCACCTGAGCTCTGTGTGAAACTGGAGTGTAACCTGCTAATTATTTTGTAGGTCCCGGCTCCCGAATCTTTTGCTGATCTTGCGTCATTCGTAGGTAATTCGCCGCGAAGAAATTATTTCTTCCTTGTTTTCTCTTGTGCGCTTGCTTTTATATTTATCGGCGGACTTGTTTCTGGGCGACTTACAAAACGAGTTGCACGCGAGGTGAAGAACCGTTAGACTACGCCATGATGTTTCATTCACAAAATAGGTGACGCAATTTAGCTACTGCAATTATGTTGCCCACGTAATTTTGTTTAGTTTATTTTAGACTAGTTGTATAAAATTCATCTGTAAGTAAACTATCGCATGACCAATAAGAATTATCTAAGCTTTGCTAATATTCACTGAACTCATGAAGAGGCGTCATCTATTTTGATTGAAACTCTGAGGGACACTAAGATATTTTGCGAGCCATTTTACAAGGAAATTATGTCGGCGCTAGGTTTAGGTATAGGCTATTGAAGGCAAAACTATTTTTTTTGTCAAAATGCCTTGCAATGGTGGACATGATATATACAAAAATCTTGACTGAATATCTATTCCGTCTATTAATGTCTTCAAGACATCTCCTGTATGTATGAAATTGAATAGTAGCTATAGATTACACATCCAAATATCAGCAAGTTTACATTCTCAGTTTCTACGTAATCTTAACGACTTATTTTGACCCGTGCAGAACGTTTCAGCACTGTTATCAGTTAAAATACAGTTATGAATTATAATTAAGCAAATATTGAGTAACTACAGACATTTTGGGCTGCACGCGAGCTACAATTGTCTACTGCTTCTTTGCCCGAATGTAGCAATCATAGACATTAGTGGAAATAAGTGACGGTGCTCCAAAAGTCATCTCCGTCCACTGACTATTCATTTATACGGAAGAGTTTCGTTTCAAATATGTGAGCGGTGTGCTAGAACGGCGCCTTGAGCTGTGGGAAATTGAGCCTGATCGTCCTTCCCCAGATTTTTTCTGGTATGCTTTCACTCCGATGATTTTAAAGAAAAACTTCAAGAAGCCTCTTCGGAATTCCGTGTTAAAAAGCGCGTAGATGAAGGGGTTTAGGGACGAGTTTATGGAGGTCAGGAAGTAAATGAAGGTGACGTCAACGATTTCAAAAGCAAGTTTATTGCGCGTGCTCCATTGGTAAAAGTACATAGGCGCCCAGAATGTTACGAGGAGGATGGTGAAGAATGGAAGCCAGCAGATAATAAAAGCTCCTACAACAATAGCCAAGGTTTTTCCTGCTTTGAATTCTCGTAGAAAATGAACCGTGGTTAGCGAGTTTCTTCTTGTGGTCGACGCTTGTGCTACGGCTTTGGCTTGAGACAACGCGATACTGAACACGAAACCTTGGAGAAAGAGAGATTAATTAGT
>JAOBYK010012241.1:3684-20137 GCA_025434845.1 Phenganax subtilis | reverse complement strand
TCAGCAAGAAAATGTACCCTGCTCACACGACCTCCCCCCACAAAAAAATTTCCCGAACTGACCCAGCTCCCGAAAAAGCAGCGAGCGCCTTTCAGGCTTCCAGCTCAAAATTTTTACGCGACCCACCCCTCAGTTTCCAGCTAGTTTCCAGTTGGTTTCCACTCGTTCCCACTCAGCTCGCAACCACCCCCCACAAAAAAATTCCCGAAAAAGCGGCGAACGCCTTTCTGGCTTCCAGCTCAGTCTTCCTGTACTAAGGCTTTATCGCGAAGCGTAAAGTGAGCGACTGGCAACGTGTTTATCCCATCCCCTAAGATACTCCTTTTGTCATCTTCAAAGTCTAGCGCTAGCTGGTTGAGTTGTTCCGAATAGACCCTATGATTATAAGATCTTATGATATTCATTATCTTATATATTTTTTTCTTCCACTTACTAAGTCGCTTGGCAGGTGTAATATTCTAATTTGTAAGGCTATTATGCCACCCTGAGCGCTTTGTGGCGTAGCCTTAACTCTTCCAGTCCGAGCTTAGCTTTTGCAGGTACGCAATGCTTAGAGTTCGTCGCATTTATAACATTCCTTTTGACCCCTATTTTTCTCAAAAGTTTTATGCGTGTTAAAAATTTCTAACGTGTGACAAAATTTTTTTCTTCGGTTCGTTTTTTTACGGCAGTGGGGGTCAAAAGGAATGTAAACAAACCGTTGCTAAAGAATTAAAGATGGATAAGGATAGGTTGGAGTTGTTGCTATTAAACGAGCAAAAGAAGAGGAGAGCTCTTATGAGGAGGAGGCAGAAGACAAGCCGATGAATTCAAAAGCTGAGTTTAAAGCTAAACACTACGAACGCAGAGATTGAAGAGTGTGAGGCACGCGTGGAGCGACTAGAAAAGCAAATTGACGAGACGGACTCATTTTAGTTTTTAGTATGACACTAGATAATATTTACGACAAAGTCTCCTCGCTACGCGGTCAAAGGCCTACTTAAGAATTTAAGCTCATGTAGACCAAGTCTTGGAACGTACACAAGTTCCTTATTCCAACAAGCTTTTTTGATTTTATCACGTTTGATTTTAAGATACTTAGATGCTTTAGTAAGACTAGGAAAATTTTCTTCCCATCCGGACTCCAAATGAATAGCCTCAATAGAACTCGCCGTGTGCCAGCTCATTTAAGCACTACGTGCGACCTCGCCGCTTTGCGGTTTAAGTCCGTAGCATTATTGATTTGTTTTTTGCTATTAATAAATGAATAGAGCTAATACGCAAAACGGTCGAGAAAAGCTATTAAAACTTGCTTCAACGAAAGAACTAACTCGTCCAAGCAGTGGGTATTATACGCAAGCTTATATCAAGAAAGCTTTGGAAAAGACTTTAGAACAAATAACAGTAGATTACAAGCGTGATCAACTCAGCAAGACGAATGACTTGTTTACGGACATAGCTATAGGAAAATTTTCTGAGCTCCTCAAGCATTTAAGTTTTATTGAGAATGCTACGAGCTTAGGAAGAGAACTGTCAGATAACGTACCCTTTCGACAAGACGTGAAACTCATGATAGAGTATATTACACCTTATATTCCTTTAGTCGGGTTATTTTCCGAAACTTTAATCGTGGGAAAACACGTCGTGAGCGCTAGGACGAGCAAAGCGAATACGCAAGCTAATAATAAAGAAGAATGTCAGGAATCTCGAAGACAGGAACCTCAAGCACGAGAATCACAAACGCGAAGCGGCAAAAACACGAACGCCCTATGGGCTTATGCAAAGAGAGAGGAGAAAACGAGCGAAGCAGAGGGTTCTTATATGAGATCTCAGATAATGTGAAATCTACTCATCAGAAGAAGCAAGGCTACGACACGAAGTGCTTAATATGAGTAATGATTCTTTTAATATGATTATCGTTGGAATGACAAATTCAGGAAAAACTTATTACTTGTTAAATTTTATCGAGAAAAATTACCTAGGTTATTTCGATTATATATTTCTCATATGTCTTACCTACGAATGAAATAAGGCATATCAAAATTGGCCTTACGAAAAAGACGAAAACTTTATAGTCATAACTTGTGATCAAAACGATGTACAGTCTTTTTAAAAAATATTACAGAATTCGCAAAAGGCACTAATTCTTTAATTATTTTAGACGATATTGCTTCAAGTTCTTTCGCGAAGAAACGTACTTCCGAACTCGTAAGACTAGGATTTCTGCGAGACATTATGGGCCAAGTACTATAGTGATAACTCAACAATTATTTTCGATTGCAAAACCTTATAGAGAAAATATCTCACGCCTTGTCACTTTTTATAATCCTAGTCGCAAGGACATGGAACTCATTTTTGATGACTACCTCGGACATATAACCAAAGAAGAAAAAGCAAGCATTCTCCAGGCTTTAAGGAACAAGAAATACGCAAGATTCGAAATTAATTTAAGATATCCTTATGAGCACTTTGTATCTGCGTAAAGGTCTAAAAAAAATGTGTAAATACTAATGTTTACACATTTTAAGACACTTTTTATACCCTACTGTTTTTGCTTAGATTCTTGGCGTGAAATGTTTTCGGTAAATGTGTCTTTATATTCAAAAGACGTACCTAACCTAAGACTATTTCCATTTCTTCCGAGTCTAGAAGTACAGCCGCAGCTTTTACTGATTTTTATTTCCTTAATCATTTCTCCTGGATTATTAGAATCTGGAACTAGACGCTCTGTTCTTTCCGTACGTACACAGTTTCCCATTTATTTTAGAGAGGAATTTTAATAATGTACGTTCTCCAACATTTGGTTCATAAAATTAACTAGTCCGTCACTAACTAAAAAGATGTGACACATAACGTTTGCGGTCGTAGGTAATGGTAATCTCCAGCATCACCCCATTCTGAGTATTCAACAGTTTTTTTCCTGCTCCTACGACGAGCTTATCTTTGGTGGTTCTGAGATCCACGACTAGTGCGAACTTGTCTTTCAAAAAGCTCCGCATCGTCATAGAAGAGGGTTCGGATTCTAGCTCACTTTTGTGTTCGAAGAGCCTTTTTGCTTCGTGGTAGAGATCTTCTTTTTTAATGCCTTGACCATACACAGAATTAGGTACTCCCTCGATGGTTACTTTTATTGACTCGATGTTAGGGTAAGCATAGTTTTCCGAATCGGACACGGTTTTGTTTCTAAATAGCATCACGATGGCAGCCATACTTTTTCTTGGGAGCTTTACGGTTTCGTTGACTAAGGTGGAATCTTTATCCCATTCCACCGTTTTTAGCAAGGTAACATGCTCGAAACTCAAGCTTTTACCCATTTCATATCCCCTAACACTCTCATTTGCAAGATCTTTGTTTTGGATCTTCTCGTATTCGAGTTCTATGTTTTCCAAACTATACCCTTCTGCACTCTCACCGCTTTGAGCTACCATGGTCTTATCTGCGCTAGGTAAGGTAATTTTAAATTGAAGATTATTTTGCAGCGACCAGGGAGAGAACAGTCCATGATCACTTAAGATTTTACAAAGGCTTATCTTTTGTTTTGTTTTTAAAACATCTGCTACTAAAGAATCGGAAACCTTTTGTGTGGTTCCTGTTTTAGCTCCATCGTCTGACTTGGAAATAAGCTTCCTCGTGTTCTCGTTAGCAATTCCAAAATCAGCTAGTTCTTCCCTCGTTCTTTCGGGTAGCCCGAGGTCGTTATATATTTCATAAGTAGCATTTCCAGTATTATCGAACAGTATTTCACCTCCTACGCTCGTGGTAAACTTATCCATTAAACCCTTACCAAGATTGTTCAGGAACCAAGACTTTGTATTGGCATTTTTAAAATTAAATTTTAAAGCCAGCGACTTGGGTACCAAGCAGTCTTCTTTATTAAGCCTTGAAATATCCACGTACATTTCTTCCCCTGGATTAGCTTTATTGGGATTAAAGGTAATGTGATGCTTGCTTCTTTGGCCTTTGATGTTGCTCATTTTAAGTCCTCTCAAATGTGGTCGTAGTTTGCTAGTCGTAGTCATTTATTATAAGCATTTTTTAATAGAATTCTTTTACGTTTCATATAGTCGTAAGCGAAGCAAGTTAGCGCTAATGCTAGGATCCATAAATTCTTACCTAAAAAGCTTACTCCTTCTGCTCCCCATCTTAACACGGTCCCGACTACGTTGAGTACAGTGCGGGCAATAGGGCCTACTTGTTTTGCTAAGTTCGCCACCGCTTTTGCAAACCTCCCCATAGCTTGTGCTCCTTTCTTCGCCACAGATCTAGCATTCATTACCATGGTTGTTATAATTCCTCATATGGCCATTGCGAATCCAGTTAGACCTAATAAGTTGTTCCTTGCCCATTTCTTAATCTTTTCAAATCTATTAAGGTCATTAAGTTCCATTTCTTCTTTGATGATGTCTAGAGTTTCGGGTTCTAGTACTCTCATGTTGTTTCTTAGTCTTGTGTTTTTGGCTACCATTTTTGCTAGCTTTTCTAAGGCATCATATGCGGCTTTTTTTCTAAGTCTGTTTCTTGTGATTTTCTTGTTTTCCAATGCTTAGCTTCATTTTCTAAGTTTTCTAATTTTTCTTCCGTGGTTTCACTTTCGGGCATATTACGATATCTTCTTACGGTTCTAAGAAATTGCTTCGGTCTTGTCGCATCTCCCCAAGAAATATTTTCTACCTTGGCTTCTGTGTCATCAAAGTGAGACTCTAGCCTATTACTTTGTTCTTCCAACGAGTCCTCAATAATTCGTGATGTTATTTTTTCTAGTTTTTTACTATCCATATCCTGCGTTTCGATATTTTCTTCTATTTGTGCGTTAACAGTTTTTTGATGCTCGGCTTGTGCTTTTCTAACTAGATTTTTATATTTGTTAATAGTGAGTTGTAGTCGTTTATCTTTTGAGTAGGCGTATTTACCATCTTCTAAGACTATAATGTTTTTACCTTCCAATTTTTCACCTATGGTTTCTCCTTTTTGATTTAATCTTATGTTAGTCTTTTCTAAGAGCTCCTTAGAGTTCACCCCATCTTTCTTAACAACATTAAACTTTAAGAAATCAAGAAAGAAATTTTTCTTATCATAGGTCTCAATTCTTCTTTGATCAGCTATGTTTTTTTGTGGATTAGGAATATCACCTTGATCAGGGATATCATAAGACCCATCCCATACTAGATCTGGTTTCGTCGTGGGTACGTTCTCACCCGGTCGAGGTTCCACGAAGGTAGTTTCTTTTTCTCTAGCTATATCATTTTCTAGCAGTTTGTTCATGTCGCCTCTTTCCATGTTATCATCCATGTTTTCATAATCTTTATCAAGCCTATCTATCTCTATATTTTCTTCTATTCTTGAAGGATCATCATTACGGTTATAGTCTTTAAAAGGATCATTTTCCATTTATTTAAGACAAAAAATCTGAGGAAGTGAGTTGTTAAAGCTTTTCTATGTCACTCTCTTTAACCTAAGAATTATATTTATTATCATAACCTAACCATTTGACCAAGGCCATGTCTCCCCTGGTTTTGACTATTTTTTCTACTTTATGGATATCATCTTGCTTGTCTACGGGAGAAAGTTCTTGCTCGTAAAATATTCCTAAGATGGGTTCGTCTTTGTCTAAGTCTTTTATTTCATACGTGGTCGGGTCTCCTCTGAAAACCCTGACGATTTCAAAGATTTCCTCGGTGAAGTTAGCTTCCTAACCTTTTTCAAATATGTTCTTATATTTACTTACTCGCACGCATTCTCCAATCTTGTATTTTGGCAACGGTTATTGCCCAGTCCAATCTCCATACAAAATAAGCCAGACCTGGTGTGCTTTGTTTTTATTCACGTCCGCGGGTTTCATTAAAATAGTACCATGTTTCGTATGATTGTAGTTATGAACAAAGTCTTCTAAAACGTCTATCCATGCATAGGTTCCCTTAGAGTAAAAATATTTCCACATCATCGTTTTTTAAAGTTCGATTGAATCTCTCCACGATAGCAGCTTTTCTTTTGGTGCGTGTGGAGAAATAAGTTATAGTATTTTTTGTAATAATTTTTTCACCCCTACGTTGTAGAATTCTTTTCCTTCATCAAATTGTATTTTATCGACGTTTTTACCAAACCTAGGTTTAAATTCGCTTAATAATTTCTCTACGGCCTCAGTCATAATTTGGGTGTCCTTCTTTTTTACGGGAATAGCAAATGCGTATCTAGATAAGACCTGGACCGCAGTAAGAATCCAATTATAAGACTCGTTTTTATATCTAAGCTTACTCATATCCACGAGATCTAGCTGTAATTGTTCTGCCAAGTCATTAACGTACGTTTTCCGAGTTTTATATTTTCTTACGATTATTTTATATCTCGTGTAGGTGTCTTGCGCTTTTAGCCAAGCTCTTATTTGTTTTCTAGTAATAGCTAAATTTTTTTCTTGAGCTTTTCTATAAAGAGATTCTATTCCTTTATAACCAGACTTGGCATCATAATAGAGGTTTCTAAGTTCTTGTTCTTTCTTAAAAAACCCGACCCTGTCGGCTTGCTTTAACGGACTTAACGCTTGCGTTTCGGCTTTTTGCGATTCTTTTGAGCTCATTTAATTAAGCACTTCGTGCGAACGCGCCTTTCACACGCTTTTAGTTAAGATAAATTTCCATTAATATCTAACCTACGTTTTCGTTGATGTTTGAGCTTATCCAAAAGGCCAGTTTATTATAAGCTCCTTCCCAAGTCGCTAAGGAGCTTTCTATGTCTTTATAATGTGTGATAGTTCCAGATAAAGCTTGAGTGGTCGTGATAGGTAAAGTAGTAATAACACTGCTCAGTTTTTCGTTTGTATCAAAATTTCTCGTATTATCTATAGCATCACAATGTACGGTAACATATCTCAATCCAAGATGAATATCTGCAGGGGATTCACTTTTGTCCAAGTATTAGCAGTTATTTTTTTATTTAAGGAAAAACCCAGTATTTCCCCCAAACAATATAAGCTTAGGTTTTCTGTCTCGTGGAAAATATTAATGTGGTTATCTTGTGTCGTGGAAAACTTTATTCCTTCGGGAGCAAGTTTTTCCTTAATGTTTTCAAAGGTATAATAGCCTTCGTTTAGGTTGACGTCTTTACTTCCTACTTTGAGCTTCTTATATTTATTCTTGATATTCTTAAAGTTCCAAGACATGGAAACGCTTTTCACAAACAGCCGACTTATCTCGATAGTTCTTCTTAAGATAATTTCCTTAAATGTCTTGTCGTTATTATTTTCAATAAACACGGTTAGTTTGTTCATTTATTATAAACAAAAATCGTCTTAAATAAATGGAAATACAAACCGATCGCTTATTTCCTCAACTCGATCCCATGTTTAAGAAATATTATGGTAAAGCTTTCGATAAGGCTAAGAAACTTAGAAAAACTTGGTCTAGATCCGAGGCTAAAAAAACATTCTTAAGAAAATATCCAAATGCTGATCTCTCACGCTTTTCTTTTAAAGGTCGCATGAATAAAAAGCTGGATTTAGTAGATCAAGTTTATTATGAAGCCTCTCCTTATGCTAGATATGAGATAGGAACTTGGACTTTTAAACATAATAACAAGTGGAGCAAGTTCTTACATACTAGGGAAAATCTCTATTGGTCCCCGCAAATTTGGAATCATGTTGGAACCTTAAAAGGATTAGTCTTAGAAAATAAAAATCTCGACTTAGACTTTGTAAGTTTTAAGATTTACGTAAATGAAAAAGATTATTTTATGAGTAATTTCTCAGCTTTAGAAACAAGCTACGAGAATAAGAATGAAGGCATGGATATAAGAAAATCTACTTTTGGCTACGTGGGTGATCCTTATTTTACGAGCCTACTAGCTGCTTATGTCATAAGTTATCTAGGAGGAATGAGTGTAGAGCATTTTTCTAGAGAACAGCTTAACTTGATTTCTTCCTTAGCAAGATAGTATTTTTATTATCATACGGAGAGATTCCTACATTATTCTAAAAAGCTAAAATCTTATGCTTCAAAAAATGTGGTGAGTCTTATCCCGAAAAATATTCCAACAAAAAAAGTTTGGAAAAAGTTTTTTCAACATGGAAAAACTAGAATAGATCTAGTAAAAAAAAGAGCTCATGACGAAGAATCATATGGGGCAATTAGGTATTAGTTATGATTATGCAGATAAGATTATCTATAAAAGCAAAGCCGATTGGAAAATATTCCTAAAAAAAGACTCAGATGGCTTAACAGAACTTGGACAAAAGCTGTTCCGACAAGCTGTCGAGTCTTATGTTTATTGTGTTTTAGGTGCACAGGCAAATGCAAGATGGCCCATTGTCAATCAAGGCGCAAAGAGTTCCCAGACTCAAGACGTGTTTCATAAATTAGTACGAGACACCATAGCTCAAAATGACGTCACGATAACTATTTCCAACATGAGAAAACCGATAGCTAACACAAACGTCATCTTAAATATGGTAATAGGTCCACAAATTATCTTGGTTCCCTCTAGCATGATTATCTTAGAAAAACCTATTTGCTGGATATAATAATGTCTTAACTTTAGCTACGGGAGAAATGAAATTTGGCCAGAACAAGGTGCTTAACTACGTGAAACCACGCCACAAAGTGCCTAAAATTTCGTTTAGTTTTTCGGTCGAAAAAACCCCGGAAAAAATCCCTAAGCTCGTAAGCCCCAAGGGCGCGTTCGCCGACAAAGTCGGCTTAAAGCACCCTGATTCTCTACTCGAGGTATTGGATGTAGAAGAAAACGCAAAGCGGCGAAGCCTAAAGTTCCTAAGAAAGAAGAGGATCATGAGGTAATATATACGGGATCCATCATGTTAATAGTTGGGTTGCCCTTAGCAAAATATTTGTTATATGCCGTAAGGCCTTTTTGCACAAAGTGTTTTAAAAAATGGAGACACAAAGTGGGAGCAAAGCTCCATTGTATCTTGGTTATGAACCTGCTCATAACAAACTAAAAAAAGACAACGAGCGCCTTACGGCTTTGAGCAAAAACGCGCTAAGCGCGACAAAGTCTAACAAAGCCAAGATTGAAAACCTAAAAGCAGCACAAGACACACATGGAAGCATGTTAACGATGCATTCCATGGAAATCAAAAACAACCAGAACCAGCTACAAACCTTGGAGACTACATCACAGTCTTATACTAATATCTTAAATAGACTCTCGACAAAAGCTAATAACCATGATGTGGATATCTTAACAAATAAAAACCTGAGCGAAGCAAACAAAAAAAAACAACAAGCGCCTTACGGCATTGAGCGAAGCAAATAAAAAGAAGATAGCAGATAACAAAACGTCTTTGATGAGTACTCGCAAACTAAGCGCGCTTAACTTAGCTAGCATACGAGACGTAAAAACAAAACTGGACAACAGAAGTGATTCTTACTTATACAGTTTCTCCTTTTCAAGTCTAAAAAAATGCTTATATGAGCCCATCTACTATTTCTGGGTATCCTTCAAATTCCTACATCGTTCACCTACCTGGGAGGTTCAATGATAAAACAAAAATAATACTTTTCCATCACGTCTTTGACTTAGAAAAACATATCTTCAACCTAAGCTTAGTCTATTCTATCAATTGTCTCATGAAGAATAAGACAACCGAATTCCACGACCTGAAAGAGCTTGATATGATGACAAAAAAAGTAGTATTTAGTGATCAACAATTGTTTGTTTTAAGTGAAACGTTTTTTCTTAAGAACTACGCAACAGATCCTAACAATGTAGAGATGTTTAGTGTTCATATTAAGAAAACATCTAATATAGATTATGGAAACGAGTCCTGGTTGACTACCTTAGTGGAAACTAACTGAGCGAAGCGAACCAGTACTTGAAAACACGACTTTTTTACTTGACTGATCTTGAGTAGATCTTGAGTAAAATTAAGCAAAAATTTTTTTACTTGAAAACATGACTTTTTTACTTAAAATCTACTTAAATAAATGACAGAAGAAAAAAAGCAAGTTTTAAGTAAGACCAATGAAGCAAATAAGCGCGATGCGACGGAGTCTCAAGAAAATCAAGTCGCAGAGCAGCCGCAAGACCTTAGCGCTTCATCGCTTACTACGCAAAAGAAAATCGAGCATGTTAAAGATCCGCGAAAAGTAGAAGCTGGAAAACGACTGGCAGCGATTTCTAAGGAAGCAAAAGAAAGAAAAAACAAAGCCTTAGAAAATCTTAACACGCGTGAAAGTTCTTGGGAAACAATTACTATTCCCTCGCGTTCCTTAACCATCATGTTTTCCCTAATAGCCTTGATGTGTGGTGTTTTTCTTTATAAGAAAGGCTGAAAGCAGGAGCAAAGCTCCTTTCATAAAGCAAAAGAAACAGAACCAAAAGAAGACCCTTTAAAAAAGGAAAGCAAACCCATGAGTATCTTAGAAAAACCTGAAAACGCTACTCGGCAAGGCCTTCAAAGTGTTACGCTTCTCAGTTTTGACTAAGCCCGTAGGGCGTTCGCACATCTTTTTTCTTTCTTGTATATAAATAAATGAACGAGAAAACTAGGAAAGCATATGTTAATCAAATTTATGATACAGGAATTTTAACTTTGTTCGCCGTAGGAGTCTCCATGGTAAGTAAGAAACTAACAGGAGGAAGTCTAGCAACAGCTCAAAGCATTCAAGGCACGCTAAAACTCGCCGGAGCCGTCATGTTAGGATCTATCTTGGTGAAATACCTCGAAGACAAAAACATTATCCCAGAAAAAATTGAAAAGTAAAACGTGAAACCACGCCAAAGTGCTTAAATAAAATGGCTTCTATGATAGCAGGAGGAATTTTTAACGCATTTGTTTTTGCAGGTGCTGGATTTTTATTTTCTAAACTTAATCATCATGGTTATGAGAAAGAAATGAAGCGACATAACCTGGCTATGGAAAAACTCGCCCCAGATAAATGAGCATGGTATGAAAAAGAAGTAGCAAGAAAAAATAAAGAATCACGCCTACGTCAAGAATTATCCGATGCCAATGGAGACATCAACATGACAAATAAGAACCTGGAACAACTTAAACGTCTTTTGGATGCCACACGCTTAGAATGGACCCCAGAACCAAGGCTTGAAAACTACAACAAGCCTAGTAAGGAAATGCAAGAATATCAGCATATCGTGATAGGAATTTCGGGGATAACAGGAGGATGGATATTAGGAAAAAATTTTTTAAATGTTTATCTAAGCCGTAAGCCAACGAAAACGCAAGCGCCCCTTGGGCTTAGGCGTATGAGATAAACATTTTTAAGCTGTCTTCGTTCGGCTTTAGTCCCAATAAATCCCATAATGTCTATACATTTTTAAAACAATTTTTTGTACGTAAAAATCGATATAGATGTTCTCAAAAAATCCATGCTTCTTGGGGTGCTCTCCAAGCGCGAAGCGGCGAAGCCTCGCGAAGCGTTTATACGTGTTTAGGTAAATTAAAATTATTATTAAGATATCTTTTGGATCTGTTATGGAAATAGGAGAAGTGATGTCTTCTATTTTTTTTCTTTAATGAGTTAGACAAGTAGTTATAAAAACAACTGGTTAATAATTGAGGTAACCTCGGCTGAGTTAGGTACTCTTCTACTCCATCATTTCTACAAAAGTCTATCAGGATATGATCATCGTAATAATTCTCAGCACTTCGTGACCTTTGGTCTAAGATAATCATTTATTATAATTTTTTTTTCGTTTTGTGGTAGAACATGGTGCTTTTAAGAAAATGATTTTTTTAAGAAAAAAATTACTATAATAAAAGAATGCCCATGAAACCAAAGAATAAAACTACTATTCATTTTTTAAATCAGATTGTGAATACTAGCTTTAAAACTAAGAAAGCCGTATTGTCCTACATCGACAAAAAGAAAGCAAAGATTAATAAAGAAATTAAGTTAAACGACACGCTTCTTTCTAGCATAAGAAAAAGACAAAAATCCTCAAAGGGTGCGTTCGCGTTTATTGCTAATAAGAAACTAAACCAAAGAAAAAAACAAGTCCTTAAACAGAATAGATTGCTAGCCAGAACAAAGAGAAAAGATATTTAATCTAAAAAAGGCTGTTAAGACGGGAAAACTACGCATGATTTTCGATACCAAGAA
Organism: Phenganax subtilis; assembly: GCA_025434845.1. Taxonomy (NCBI): domain Eukaryota; kingdom Metazoa; phylum Cnidaria; class Anthozoa; order Malacalcyonacea; family Clavulariidae; genus Phenganax; species Phenganax subtilis. The sequence continues at coordinate 8,090 of JAOBYK010012241.1, read as the reverse complement.
AAAAACAAGAACCACGAAAAACAATGATTACAAGATTAGATTCCAAAAAACTGCTATGGATAAAAAGCAAGAGGACTATGTTATAGACGCAGACGAGAAAGCAAATGTGTTAAGCTTTTTATCGGGCGTTTGTCAAAGTGTCATTGATTTTACTAAGGAAAATCTAAGAAACAGAAAGGTACAGTTACTTCTTACATGTAAAATGATCTTGCTTGGTCCCACGGGTGAAATCATAGATACTGATCTCAGTCACTTTAAGAGCAAGCAGATCGAGATCATGGAGGGAACCAACGTCGAAGATGAAGTTAACACGACTATAGAAAAAATACTGGATTCCTTAGCCGAATATCAGAAGAATGGATCGGGGTGGGTCCTCGATAAAACACTAACTTTAGAGATTAAGTCAACAAAATATGATCCTATTATAGCTGGGACTTTCGTGGAGTTACCTATGTGGATAAAAGATAAGAAAGCAATAATTAATCCAAGAAACGAACAAGATAATGAATGTTTTAAGTGGCCTGTCTTAATCTCTATTTTTGGTAATAATAGTAAAAAGAATCCTGGAAGAATTACAAAATACTTAAAGGAAAAATCCAAGCTTTTAGATTGGAAAACCATAAGACTTCCAGTAGAATTCTCGGGTCTGAATACGTTTGAAAAGAATAACGAGGTAAGAATTAATGTGTTCGGACATGATAACAAGACCTTGTTTCCTATTAGAATTACTAAGAAAACGACTGGAACAATGATAAGACTCTTACTAGTAAACGAAGAACATTACCCCGTCATTAATAACATGAGTAGACTCTTAAAGAGACAAGTAACCACAAATATTAGAAGTATATACTTCTGCGATCGGTGTTTTAACTATTTTAGTAAACCAAGATTACTTCAATCTCACATGGAATATTGTGGGAACGAAGAACCCATGACCACGATGATGCCACAGGAGGGGGAATACATCGAATTTAAAAATCATCAACATCAAACTAGGGTTCCCTTCGTGATATACGCTGATTTTGAATGTTATACTAAACCTATCAAAAGAGAAAAAGGAAAAAAGAGTGAACTCTACCAAGAACGTGTTCCCAGCAGATTTCGAATATATTTAAAGTCTTTTAACGAAGATGTGTTTAAGTCGAGGTTAATCACCCACCTCGATGATGGAAGAGATGTCTCGTAAGTATTTGTCGAAGAATTAGAAAAAATAACTAAGCAAATCTATTTAGGTTTTAAGTTTCCGAAGAAAATCATCCTAACCAAAAAGGATAAAGCAGATTTTAAGAACGCGGAGTTTTGTCACGTATGTAGTAATGAATTTATTCAGGATGATAAAGTACAAGATCACTGCCATTACACGGGACGCTACAGAGGAGCAGCTCATAATAGCTGTAACCTTAAGTTGCAAAAAGCAAAGTTCATCCAGGTCTTTCTCCACAACCTCGAAGGATACGACCCACATCTTTTCATAAGAAACCTAGGCGTCTCAGAAGGAGAAATTAATTGCATAGCTAAAAGTGAAGAAAAATATATTAGCTTTACTAAGGAAGTCATCGTAGATAGCTTTGAAAAAAATGGTAATAAGGTTTATGTAAGAAAAAACTTAAGATTCTTAGACAGATTTAAATTTATGTCAAGTAGTCTCAACAAGTTACCAAGCGATCTAACTACTTACGAGAATCTGGAAGCTTATTTTAAGATCGGTGAACAAGTCCAGCTGCTAAAAAGAAAAGGTGTTTTTCCATACGATTATTTAGATTCGAAAGAAAAACACTTAGAAAAAGAATTATCATCGAAAGAGATGTTCTACTCGAGGCTTCAGAAGAAAGCGATCATGAATGAAGACTATTCGCACGTGCATAAAGTTTGGGAAACATTTGATATAAAAACTTTAGGAGACTATCAAGACCTCTACCAACAGACTGACGTATTGTTATTAGCGGATGTATTCGAAACCTTTAGAGACGTTTGTGTTAAGAATTATGACTTGGATCCGGCTTGGTATTATACTTCTCCTGGGTTGTCTTGAGACACGTTATTAAAGAAAACAAGAATACAACCAGAACTCCTCCAAGACATAGACATGCACCTCATGATAGAAAACGGAATACAAGAGGGGGTGTCCATGATCACAAAAAGAAAGTCCACGGCAAATCATAAATACTTGTCAGATTACGATCCAGAAAAACAAATTGTTTTCATCAGCTACCTAAACGCAAACAACTTGTACGGTTGGACCATGAGTAAGCCCTTACCAACACGTGGACTTAAACGGATGAATGATAAAGAACTAACAAGCGCGGAGCGCGACCCTTGGTTGTTTAGAGAAAATCTTGAAAATAACAAAGGATGTATTTTAGAAGTAGACTTAGACTATCCAAAAAACTTACACGGTCTTCATTCTGATTTGCCTCTACCACCCTAAAGAAGAAAAGACAAGTTAATTAGCCCGTTAACACCTAAGAAGAAATACGTTGTTCATCACGAAGCATGAAAATCCTATCTAAGTATGGGACTAGTCATCGCGAGATTACACAGAGGTATTAGGTTCAAAGAATCTAACTCAATGGAACCATATATTAGACTAAACACCGAGTTAAGAAAAATAAGTACTAACAAGTTTGAGAAAGACTTTTTTAAATTAATGAACAACTCCGTGTTTGGTACGACGATGGAAAACCTAAGGAATAGAGTAGACGTACAACTTGTGCGATGTAACAAAAAGGCTCAGAGGCTTTTCAATAAGCCGTTTTATAAAGAAAGTAAAATCCTTAGTGAAATCCTTCTAAGCATTGATTGTCATATAAAGAAATTCGTGTTAAATAAGCCGATCTACGTCGGCATGAGTATTTTAGATATCTTCAAAACTTAACGTGTATGACTTCCACTATGATTACATAAAAAAGTGCTACGTGATCGTGCTAAACTCTTATTCACAGACACGGATTCCCTATGTTATGAAATAGAAACTGAGGACTTTTATGATGATATCTCACAAGACGTGGAAGAGTACTTTGACACATCGGAATATCCCGTGGATCATTCAAGTGGAATCCCAGTTGGAAGAAATGCAAAGGTACTTGGCGTTTTTAAAGACGAGTGTCAAGGAGAACATATTAAGAAGTTCATTGGACTAAGATCAAAGTGTTATAGTTACATCATGGATAACCGAAGCCTCGAAAACAAAAAGTGTAAGGGAATTAAAAAGACGGTGATCACAAACGAGTTAAGATATAAAGACTATAACGATTGCCTCGGGGAGAAGAAAAAGATATATAAGATAATGAACATCATAAGATCTTAAAATCATAAGGTCTATTTGGAACAACTCAACAAGCTAGCCCTAGTCTTTGAAGATGACAAAAAGATTATCTCAGGGGATAGGATAAAAACGTTGCCGGTCGGTCACTTTACGCTTCGCGATGAAGCCTTATTACGAGAAGACTGAGCTAGAAGCCAGAAAGGCGTTCGCCGCTTTTTCGGGAAATTTTTTTGTGGGGGGTGGTCGCGAGGTGGGTGGGAACGAGCTGGAAACTAGCTGGAAACAGGGGACGGGGGTGGTCAACTAAAATTTTTGAGTTGGAAGCCTGAATAGCGCTCGCCGCTTTTTCTGCAGTCGGGTCGGTTCGGGAATTTTTTTTGTGGGGGGTGGTCGCGTGAACTGGGTTAATTTTCTTGCTGACGTCAGCGAAAAAAGTGGGGCAGAACATACCAATTCCTATCTACTGTCGTTTGATCACAAAAAATTTTAGTCGCCTGATCAAAAAAAATTTTTGTCTCCTGATAAGAAAAAACTTTTGTCGCCTGCCAAACAAAAAATTTTTGTCGCGTGATCACAAAAAATTTTTCGTCATCTGTTCAGAAAATATTTTTGTCGCCTGATCACAAAAAATTTTTGTTGCCTGATCACAAAAAAATTTTCATCGCTGAATCACAAGTCATTTTTCTGGCCTGATCAGAAAAAATTTTTGTCGTATGATAAAAAAAAAAATTTGTCGCCTGATCAAAAAAAACTTTCGTCGCCTTATCAGAAAAAAATTTTTTTTGCCTGATCAGAAAAAATTTTTGTCGCCTGATCACAGAAAAATTTTCTCACTTGATCAGAAAAAATTTTTGCCGCCTGATCAGAAAAAATTTTCATCGCCTGATCACAAAAAATTTTTGTTTCCTGAGCAGAAAAAATTTTGTTCGCCTGATAAGAAAATATTCTCGATGCCTGATCATAAAAAATTTTTGTCGCCAGATCACAAAAAACTTTTTTTCGCCTGATTGCAAAAAATTTTGGTTGCCCGACCTCAAAAAGTTTTTGTCGTTTAATCACAAAAAATTTTTCTCGCCTCATCAGAAAAAATTTTTGTCATATGATCAAAAAAAAATTTGGTCGCCTGATCAGAAAAAACTTT
>JAOBYK010011130.1:7915-21575 GCA_025434845.1 Phenganax subtilis | reverse complement strand
CTCCTTTATCTTCATATAATTCATATTATACTTCAGGCCGCAAGCGGCCCTTGCATAATCTGAAATTATATTTCAGAGCAGTCGCCTCGATATAACAATGTAAGTTCAAAGCTGCTCATGAACTGGTACGGAGTGAACTCAACATATTGTGCATAATCGGTTGATTATAAACCAGCCAGTAATAAAATTTCTTAAAAGTGGAGTCTGAAGACCAGTCAGTTAGTGCCAAGATATCCTTCAGAGAACATTTATTCTTGATAGCAGCAGAAGATGTGGCACTTCGAGTTGAATGAGCCTTAAAAACACTTGTTTCCACTCCGGCTTCTTTTAGAAACTCCACCACCCAACGACTAAGAGTATCTGAAGTTACAGGCTTATGGGGTCGAATGTAGGATAGTAACAATCGATTAGGTTTTGAATTAACCAAGTGGGATCAGAATTCTTTAGTGCGTTTTTCATATTCCTGGAGACATTGTACAACACACAGATTGGGATTCTTGGGAAAGCTTGCATGAAATGACATTTTAAAACCTTGCTGCAAGTGAGATTTTTTGACTAACGCTGGTAGTTCAAATACAACTCCTTCTGGAAGGAAATGCCTAAAGCAAAGATCATGAGCAACAACTTCTGAAACCCTTTCTAAAGAAGTTAAGCTAGCAAAATGCCTAACATCTGCGACAAGCATTTAAGAGACAAGATTTCATTACTACCCAGACAGTTCATAAAATTGATCACTTTTTAGATATCCTAAGTGACAGAATAGCGTGGTTACGGTGGTTGTGAGTTGAACATTCCCTTCAACAATTGAGACACTAAAGGATGTTCACCAACTCTTAAATTATCGATCTGCAGATGAGTAATAGAAATAGCGGATTGATAAACATTCAATGTCCGATAGGCTTTCCCCAATTCAAATTCATAAGTTAGGAAATCTAGAATCGAACCTATATCTACACAAACTGGATTAACTTTCCTTTCACCACACCAGCTGGCCCATTTTTGCCAAGCTGAGGAATGAGTCTGCAGTGCTCTTCCTCCATGCAGCGAGGCGTAAGTTCTGAGCTGATTTTGAAACGCCTGCGGTTGTATATGGTTGCCTGAAACTAGCCACCCTGCTAATTGGAGATTGGTTAGTGGATGAACCTCCTGTTGCTTTTTAAACAGGCCAGGGAACTCTGGGAGCAACCGTGGCGATGCTATGCTCAGCTTTAGAAGGAGAGGGTACCAAGGTTGAGTTTTCCACACTGGGGCTACCAGCACAAGTGCTGGTACTTTTTGGGTTAGAACCTGCTTTAAGCAACGACCCACCAGCAAGAAGGGACGCAACGCATAGCCCTTGAACATGCTCCAGTCTTGGGCCCATGTGTTGCAGGATTCTGCGTCCAGGTCTGGTCGCCAGCTGACAAACCTGGGAAGTTGTCTGGACAGTCTGGTGGTAAATAGATCTATAACTAGGGGTCCCCAAACACAATTTAGGATGTTGAACACCTGAGGAGCTAGTTTCCAAAGACCTGTGACTCCCTGTCTGCCTCTGCATTTAGAATCCCAGGGATATATTGTGCTTCGAGCACAATCTGGCGTTCTAAGCACCATTCCCAAAGGTCTTTTGCTAGTGAGGCCAGGATCAGAGACTTTGTGCCTCCCATTTTGTTGATGTAGTGTGCAGCTGAAATGTCGTCCATCAACAGTCAAACTTGCATTTGTGCCTTGTTCTTTGTGAAGGCTTTGACGGCAAATGCCCCTGCTAGTAGTTCTAAACAGTTTATATGGAGGTGTTGCTCCTGAAGGGCCCATCTTCCCCCAGTTGCTTGACCCATGCAAAAGGCCCCCCACCCTTGGCGGGAAGCATCGGTTTCTATTATTAAGTCTGGTTCCATTGATACTAGAGCTCGCCCATTCCAGGCTTCTAGATTGTCTCTCCACCAAATTAGTTCCTCTTTTGCACTTTGACTGAGCTGGAGTGTGGCTGAGTAGTCTGGGCAAGAACTCCGTGCTTTGTTCTTGTCTATTTGCAAGTGTCGAAAATTAATTGGCGCCGGAAAGACTGCTTGTATGGTGGATGAAAGGTAGCCCAATAGTTGAGACAGTTGGTGTATTGATGGGAATGGGTTGTCTAGAATCAACTGGCATGCCTGTTTGGCTTTCTTTATCTTTTCCTTTGGAAGAGATAAAGTTAAGGTTGTTGAGTCCACCAGAAATCCCAGAAATTCTATAGAAGTTATCGGTACTAGGACTGATTTCTGATAATTTATTGTAAACCCCAGACTCTCTAACAAGTTCACAATTGCTAGAGCATGACTTTGAGCTATTGCCTGCGTCTCTGTCATTATTAACATGTCGTCTAGGTCAATTATAGTTCGGATTCCCAACTGGCGCAATAGACCTACTACTGGTTTCAGGATTTTGGTGAAAACTCGAGGGGCAGATGCTAGTCCAAATGGAAGGCATGCAAACTCATAAAGATTTTCCTTCCACATAAACTTTAGGAATTTTTGGTGGTTTTCCCAAATGGCGACCGTAAAATATGCGTCTTTCAAATCTATTTTCACCATGTAGTCGTCTTTCTTTAAAAGGTCCCTGAGCATGTGAATATTTTCCATTTTGAAGTGCTGGTACTGTACGAATCGATTTAGGTGTTTTAAATTTATCACTGGTCTCTGACCACCCCCTTTTTTGGGAACAAGAAATAGGTTGCTGACAAACCCTTCATCTTTTTGATCTCTCGGAACTGGGTGAACAGCCCCTTTTGCTAACAGGTTTTGAACCTCGCTCTCTATTAACATGCTTTCCTCGTGGGTGTGAATAATGCCCGTAGGGTACCTTGTTTGGAATGGAGAGCTTACAAAGTCGATATAACCTTTTATTGCTTCGAGCACCAAGGGGTCTTTGCATATTGCATGCAAATTCATTAGGCAGTGTTTTAGCCTGCCTACTGGGGGGGGTAAGTAACTTGGATTCAACTGTTGTAAATGTAGATTTATACCTGCAATACTCTGAACCTGCTGCACACTTACCTGCTTTATCGTTGTTGGTTGGATGGGGCAGTTTGCCGGTAACCCCTGCCCCAAGGTCCTCTGGGACGGGTGAATCCTCGGTGGTGGTGGTTTTGTGGAGCTGCTCGAAATGCACCGACCCCTCAATATCCCCTGCTCCTGAAAGGGGTGGTGCCGCCTCAAAAAAACATAGGAGTTTTACCCACATTTGACACTTGGAACAATGTTTTTGCAGTCTCAGGGCTTGCTTTCAATCTTTCTTCAAACCCATCACCAAAAAGGTTTTTCTTGGCATCAGGAAACTCTTCAGCAGCCAATGAGGTAAGAGTTCCTTTGGAATTAATCTTTTTCAGGACTAAATTGCGCCTCTCCTTAGACACGAGAGCAGATGCATTACCCACTAGACGTATGCTGTTATATGTTGCATTAAGTAGCCCTTTTACTTGTTCTTGGGATATTGATATATTGGTTGCTTCAGCTGATTGCCTTAGAATCATGCTCAAATGTTCATAGGCATATGATATGGGACCTAAAACATCCAGAATTCTATCCTGCAAAAATCGCCCATCCTTGTCAGCCTGCTTTACACCTGATACAAGGTTGCATAAGTAACTGTCTAAGGCAGGAGTGTAGGTTGCCTCCACGTCCGGTCTAAGGTATTTTTGGCATATCGACTTTCTGTCAAAAGGTTGCAATGGTTTACGAAGAGATTCAATCAGTTTGGTCAATTCGGGGCTTGCCTGCCAACGCGAGGCAGGCAAAGCTAGTTCATCCTCAAACTCCTTGATTTCATCCGGTTGATCTGCCTCTGGATAGTCATTTAAGCGTCAATGCTTTGCCGGCGTTTGCGAGCTTAATTTACTTTGGACACTGATTGTTCAATTGTCTGTGCCGTGTTTTGGGCCTTGGTCGCCCCGGCATCAATAAGTTGAACTTCTGGTTCAATATAAGCAGCCTTGATCGCTCCATGGCTTGATCCGTTTGGGGCCTTGCTCGCCCCGTTGGATGGATTTGTGAATGCTGATCGAAGCAAACATAGCGCATCTGGGTCTGCAAAAATTGGCTTGACTAAATCTGAAGCATTAGAGTTACCTTCTCCCTCATGTCTGAGGGTTGGAGCTTCGTGAATGATATCAAAATCCAATGGCAAAGAAACTGGGCACGCTAAGGACTTTGGGAGGATGTTACGTTTGTTATTTAGTTTATTCGTGGTTTACGTAATAGTTATTCTTTGTATCGCTATTTGAGTGAAATAAAGTGGTATTATATTGTTATATAGAGGCGACTGCTCTGAAATATAATCTTGGAAAACTACTTGTAGAAAAACTGACTGTGAGTGTTGGAGGAAAAAACGTTTATGATAGTAATGGACATAGCAAACTAGAAGTCTATAAAGACTTGTGGTTGCCTGAGCGTGTTAGATTTGAACGTTTAGAGTTTGGACTCGCTAATGAAAACACAAGGAAGTTGATCTCTGGTTCTGATGACGGAGCAAAAACTGGAACTAATCAAAAAGTTTCTGATGGTTTGGTTCAAGGTATTCAAGGAACAAAACAAAAACTTAAACTCGATAAAATTATTAGTGATCATGGATTATGTTCTCCTTACTCAATGGGCCATAATTTTCAGTTCAAAATCACATTACCTAAAGCCTCAAGTATTATGAAAGCTCAATCTGGAGAAAGTGTTGAAGGTTATACATTAGAAAATATTGAGCTTGAATATGAAAATATTGAAAATGAAACTTTGGCTAGTCAAGCTCTTTCTGGTTATGATTTGGGTAGAAGTCTAAGTTTTGAACATGCTACTTTAATGAAAACTGTAGAGTGAGACAAGTCTAGCACTTTAGTGAATGAAACTGTAAATCTTCCTAGAAAAAGTATGGCTGCGATTGTCATGTTATTCAGGAATAAGACTATTACAGATAGTGAAAAATACTTATACCCAAATATTGAATCTGTCAAAGTTACTATTGAAGGAGTTCCAAATTGTATTTATAGTCAGGGAATTAAAAAAGAAGACCTATATTCCGAAGCAAAAAGATTATTCAATAAAGACTCAAGTAATTCTGAAATGATAATTAGTAAATTCTTTAAGGATAAGTTTGCTCTGGTGATCGATCTTAGAACTTTGGAAGATAAAAACGTATTTGGGTCTGGAAAAAGACTTGCAAATACTCAAAATGGCGTTCTACTTGAGATTGTTAAAAAAGCCACGTCAGCAAACGTGTTATGTTAGATCGTTGTTGTAAGTGATGGTCTGGTTAATTTTAAATACAAACTCATTGAAAATGTTCACTACTAAATAAACAGGAAACTTATAAATAGATAAATAAATGAGAGACTTTAATCATATATCAAATGAAATTAATCAAGAAACTTGTGATTATCGTTTAAAGATTTATGACAACTACCACACCAAGTTTCAAAATGATTATAAAAAGTATAAAAAACTCAAACTATTGAAGGTCTCATTACAGACTTCAGGGATAGTTTTAACAGTCGTTGGAGCTGGAACTAGTGTTATCAATCCATTAACGCTGATTATTACTGGAGTGGGTACCTTTATTACAACTTTTTTAAGTCAAAGTAAAATAAAAAATAAAATAGAACAGCTTAGATTCTCAAGTGCAACTTATAAGAAGGTTTGTAATCAGATTATCACGATCTTGAGAACTGGAGAGTTTTCAGAATCGGATGAGATTAAATTATTAAGCGACTTAAAAGTTATTGATGACATCGTTGCTTAAATTAAAAGTTAACCAACTGTATATTTATATGGATATCTCATTGACTTATCTATCTTAGAAAACCTGGTGATCTTCAACGTGTCTAAGATCTCTTTTTTATCCTTAGAAACATTGCCTAAAAACTCTTCAACAATAATCTTCATATCATTTTTGTTATCACTGTAAAATGCAACTCTAGATACATTCGCTCCATAAGGTTTAGCATTTGAAGTAAGTTGTTGAGTAATCACCATTGTACTTAAACCAAAGTGTCACACTGAAATTGCTAAATTTACTAATTCAGAAGTTCTATTCTTTACAAATTTCCCCGAAGCACAATAATCTACAATGATTAGAGAATTTGTTCCTTTTGCAAAGTTTACAAATCGTTTTAAAAAAGGTTCTACATCATCATGAGCACAACTTATAACTATAAAGTTTTCATCATTGTCATACTTCCAATCTTGATAAGTTTTGTTCCACTCATAGGTTGGACAAACTAGAAAGATCTGGTCAAAATAACCTAGGTAGTCTTTCTCTAAAAGTGAAAGAAGGTAACTAGTCTTTCCACAACAAGTAGACCCAACTATAATCATATTAAACTGATCTTTTTTCACTTAATGTCTCTGGAGGTGTAAAACTTTTTGAATTTCTTGAAAAATCTTTTAAGATTCTTAAGTTTCAATTGTTGGTCCTTTTGTGATTGTGATTCTTTTGTTTGACATCCCTTGTTATTTAGTGTATTATCACTTTTCTGTTCTGTTAATATTTTTATTTACTATATGTTTACCCACAATGGCCCCACCCAATAAAACGCCTATTAATGGAACCCAGGGAGTAACGTACTCCAGGATAAGCTTTATATCATGACAAAATGGCTTATTTTCTGAAAGTGCCTTGCCTAATTTGGTAAAGTTATCAATCAACTCAAAATGATGCATAACAACAGAAAACTTCCCAATAATTGTATCAGTCAACATTCCATTCGTTTCATTCAGTTGAGTTCGTTGATAATCTTTATATATTTTTTCAAGTGTTTTCTCTGATGCTTTTTTAATATAAGCTACTGAATGTCTGATCTCTTTTGCGTCTGATAATTTTAAAAGCTCTTCACGTAAAGTTTGATCTTGTTGCTCATTCATCTATTATATAAGTTAAAGCCTTTCTGTTCTTATTCTTTAATTTTACTATATTCAAACACACAATCAGACTCAATAAAAGTTCTATTGCAAAGATTAACTTGAGGAGTCTCACCTGTCATTTCTCTATAAATTGTTCTAGATCCGCTATTTGTATTAAAAGCTAGTAATTCTATTATATTTTTCTTGATCGTCGCTTTTTCTGCTTATACGTCTTTTAAAAGTTTCTTTTTGTGTTTTAGCTCCTTGTGATACTAGGTGTCTTGTTTTTTTATCAGAATTTCTCACAGTAATATAATTCATAATAGAAGCATCATAGCTGTAACCATTTGCTCTTAGTCTGCCAATTATCTTATTAGTAGCTCTACGTAAGTTTTGATAATTAATGTCCGCTTCTTTTTTCCACTCCTTAGTTATAGGTTTTCCATCATTTAGGATAGAGTCCACAAACTCATTTGCAGGAAATTTTAAATTTGGAAACATGCTTATCATCAAACAGAGTTCATGTTTTTTCACTAATAAATAATCAATGTACCCATATCCTATTATCTTATACTTATCTTGCTCTTCAAACTCACTCTCTAATTTTTAAAAATCTTTCTCAATTCGATTACAATAAATATTAATCTCTTCATAATACCCCTTATTCTTATGTATCAACCTGCTTTGGATAAAGTTCATCATACTAATCGTCTTCTCTATATTTGGATCTTGAAATATCTCACCTATTGTCTTATTCCAAAAGTTATTTTTCTCCATATACCCATCAATATCTTTAACGCCTCTTTTTGAGGTATATTTTCTAAGAACACATTTTTGTAAAACAGCTATAAATTCTTCCCACCTACTATATTCCCTTTCTCGCTTTAGATGAACTCTGTCTACATCATTATAAGAGAAGGCGTAGTTTAATTTTTCGACTCTTGTAAAACAATTTAAGCATACACTATAGCCTTTACGTTCAATAAGATTTTTAGAGAAACACCAATGGCACCAAGTAATAGCATATTTTTTACTAAACATTTTTCTTTGCCCTAAATCCTTAAAATAAAGATTTGTAGAGAGTATATCTCTTACTCTTGAATCTAGTTGTTGGTTTGCTATAGACGTCATGGTCCTCAATTAAAACTAGTTAAGTAAGGACCTTAGAGAAATCCTCTCATTTATTTATTAAAATGTAACTTTTCTGTTCACATTTTAAGTTTAATTTATTAAGGTAAAAGTTCAAATACATAGGAGCTTGTTTTTTATTAAGATAAAAGCTAGAATAGATAGGCACTCTCTTTTATTTAATAAAATGTAACTTTTCTTTTCGCCTTGCCTGGGGTGGGGGTGCATACCTCCAATAAGAGGGTCGATGATGGGGGTGCGTCAGAATCCACATAATACACACTACTAGTCTCCAATAGTTTTATTTTAGGTTCTTCAATCTTTGATTCTGGATTATATAATCTCATAATTTTATTTTTCATCTGTGTATAAGCGTTGGAGACTTTTGTTTTTATAGGTTCTGGAACATAGTCCACAAACCAGTCATACTACTCATTCAACTTTTGCTTGATAGCTTGCTTCTTTGTTCTTGGAGGTGGTATAGGCCTTGGTGGTGTGTATTTTGTTAGCTTCAAAGGTTGAACACCAACGTCTTTTATAGGTTTATCTAGTAAGTGGCTCATTCTAGTTTGTGGTTTTGGAACCAGCCTTTGTCTCTTTTGTTGTATTAGTCTTGTTCTAGGTACTGGTGTGGGTCTTTGTTTTCTTCTATATTTATCTACATACCCATTTATATAATTTGTAACAGCTCTTACAGTTTTGTCATCGTAGTCTTCTTTGTTTAGTGTATTCTCTAAAGTGTCTAGGTATTTGTTTATGTTCTTTGTTCCCCATCTTTCTATTTTTCTATCTAGTTTATGAAGTTCTTTAGTTACTTTTATAGGTATATTATTGTTTTGTGTATTTTCTTTGCTCAAAAGCTTCACCTGTCTTGGTTTTGGTGTAGGTTGTTGTTTAATTACTCTTGGTTTTGGTATAGTTCTTACTATCTTAGGACCTATAACTCTTTCTGTTGAGGATGATGGAAGAGTCATATTTATTGAGCCTAAAGGACATCCAGCCATGTTTGTATTTATTTGTGTATTTTGGAATCTACTTAAAGCAATTTTCACAGATGCATTAGCTCCAACTCTTGTTAATGTGTTGTCCATGTCTCTATAAGTGTGTGGTATGAATCAGTGGTGTATCTAGCAAAAAACTTTTGGTCACGCTATTGTGACACTAAACATGAGGTGCCACAATGGTTGGCACCTCACATGAAAATTTTTGAAAATTTTGGCGCTCTAGAACGTCGGAAGCAGGCATTTTAGAGACTAATCTAGCTGTAATTATTCAACCAGTTTGCTCAATTAAAGCACTCCAGAAACTTATGAATATTTGTCATAAGTCCACAGAAAAGGAAGTAAAACATATTATTGCAAAAGACCCAGTTGCAAATATAGCATTTCATTTCCAACATGAATTTGATAACTAGTACATAACTAAGTACAGGACTGGCAAACTCAAGTGTATGGGAAGAATGCTTTTCTCTTCGGAGCGATGCCAGTGCAAGTATGAAAAGCACCAATATTAACAAAAAAATCTTACAGGTGAAATAGAAGATGCAGCTTGAGCAAAAAACTAAATCCAGCCTATGAGCTTACACAATGAACAAAATGGGCTAAAGGATACCCCTGTTGTACTTGAGCTTGGACACCATTGAGATGACCAGACAAAACAGAGGCAATATCATAACTTTGCCCAATCAGCTTTTCCATAACATTTTTATGCCGACTCAACTTATCTTTAACAATTAACAACTGCAGATATAGCAGTTGCAGTTCTGTCAGAACTAACATCTATAAATCCAAGCTATCTTTCTACAATATCTTTCCCATTATCCGGACGAATATTCACACTCACTTGCCCTGGTGGTAACATCAGTTGGCTCATCAACATTTTGCTCCAAAACCAGCAATTTTCTATCTCCTTGAAAATCTCATCCTCTATTATCATATCAAGACAATTAATCAGATCATTTTGAATACCTGGGGGGACTCCAGTAAACTGCCCACCCCCCATCAACCTAAATTCAGGAAGCCTACCGTGCAACTGGCTGTCAAAAACAGAATCCACTTTGGCAAAACCTTATAGTAACTCCATTTGATTCATCATGCCCTCTGAATGCAAGCTATTGTCTAGAATAATATTTAACCGCTTCTGTTATGGTTTTTAACATTTCTCTGTTTTATTTTACCTCCTCATCATGACTTTCAATCTCTTCACGTCTAGCTTGTGACACGACAGAGTCCACACAAGGTCCAAAACCATAAGTCTTCCATGTGCCCGTGTGCAATTTTGTTTTCTCATGCTTCTTGCAGTCAGAAAGAAAGAAAGCTCTTCATATTTCTGAAGCCAGTCTGCGTCCATGATGTTGAAGTTCCAGGTTGAAACAAAAGGCATGGCCAGTAAAACATTGCCTTCTTTTCCACACTACCGCAGAGCCAATCCTTTGCATACCAACTCGCCTGAAAGCTTCTTTCTCCACTAGTCGCTTGTACAAAATTTGGCATTGGTCGATGCCTTACAATTATATTTTGCTCGGCAGATTGCCATAGGTTATTTTAGCAAATCACGTACATCTGCTTTGGTAGGAACTAGCTGAAGCCATTGTAATGCAAATCAATACCACGTAAATCAGAAAGTTTGGTGTATTCAAGCGTGAATCACGAACGGAGACAAATCTCTCGAGGGCTCAAGTCATGCTCTTGAAAATGAGCATGACTAGAGGTTGCGAATTTGCTCATTTGAGCATGCTCAGATGCCGTTATCCAATCAGATTGCGCGTACTTCTACTATAATATAATATTACATGGTCATGCTGAATTCTGAGGGCATGACTAGAACCACATAAGGCTTGCAACTAGCTCTGCACATATGATTATAGCTAGGTAACCTGTGAAATATACAAAATGTTGCCTAAAACGATGTAATTTGGGGCGAAAATCTCATTTAATGTTGGGAAACATCCCCAAAATGACCACAAAACTCAGAAATATCGTCAAATAAATGAGAGAAAGTTTTACGAAATTAAACAGGTTGAGTTACAGTTTTTGAGGAAAGAGATCTGTTATTTTTGGGAAAAATTTTGGTCATGCTGAGCGTGACCAGCATGACCGCTAGATACACCACTGGTATGAATTGAGTTTGTTGTGTGCCAGGTTTCAACTCCTCATGCATGTCTGGTTTTGAAAAGAACTCCTTTTTTGATGGTGGTCCAAATGGTCTGCCAGATAATGTTTCCTCACCTTTAATTATTCCACGCTTGGGCTTTTGAATTTCAAATGCAACTGGTTTCTTTTTATCTTGATGTTCTAGCCAATCTTTGGACACTTTTTTGTTTGGTCTCTTCAACGCTGCTGTAAGGTTAACTTTAGGTTTCGTGTTGGATAAGCCTCCATAAGAACGCTTCTTGTCCGCTTCACTCTTTTTCATGGAGCTCATTTTATTATTAGGATTTTTTGTTTGATTTTGTGTGTTCATGTTTTGTTCTCTACTTATATATGCTGAATTAATCACCCGATTCCCTTGGGGATTCCTTGACTTATTATGCAAATGATGTGTATTCGTTTAAACACGTTTAAACATGTTTGATGATGTCATCATAATGGAATGTGCTTCAATCGCCTTTCCCACACTACTGTACACCAATATCAACCAATGTAAAACAATAATTAATATTTTTGTCAACACTCTAACAGATAATCCATTAGGACTTTTTATGTAAATAAGATGAATTTGTTCTGTACCAGATTATTATGCAATTCATAAACAATTGGTTGCAGGTGATGCAATGGAACAATATTAAGAAAGTGTTAATAGTCACACATATTAACACATGAAATTACTTTGATATTATTGCATTGGACAATGGTCAACCAATAGCACACACACTATTTTATTATGATTACTTATTCACATCACATCCCTTATTGGAAAGGACCTCTACAAGTTGACTGTCAACAGATTTTGTCAGTTTTTCCACTTCATTGTCTCCAATAATTCATCTTTTGAGGTATATTGCTGACCACCGCTGTAAACTACACGTTTTAAGATGCTCCAAGAATTTTCAACAGGATTAAGATCTGGAGATGCTGGTGGCCATATCATTAACTTCTCATCTTTGAAGCCAAACTTTGCCAGGAAAGAAATCGTATAACGTACAGCATGTGATGGTGTGTTGTCCTACATGAAAATTATCTTCTTTTTGAAAGGTGCAGGATGCTGCTTACGATACCAAGGAATAAAGTTATCTTGCAAAAATTTTGTATATGCCTGGGCATCCATTTTCAGGCCATCTGGCATGCAAAATGGCCCAACAACAACCTTGCCAATTAATCCAGCCCAAAACATCACGCTGCCTCCACCTTGCTGCGTACTATTCACAAGCCAACCTCTGCATGACCCATTGGGCCCATCTAAAGTTTCTCTGCATTCATCCATGAAAAGTGCAGGGTTGAAATCTCTTTTCGTATACTGCCTAGCCCATTCAACTCGCTTGGCCTTGTGTCTGGTAGTCAAAGGTGGATGAATATTCGGCTTTACAACCTTGGCAATGGCGTGAGGTTCTGGGGATTTCACCTACTCCTGCCTTCCCAAATAACTTTTTGCTTGTTAGTAAAGGGTGTTTAGCAGCCTCTTGCTTTATGGCAGATACTTGGTGTCTTGACAATTTTTGCTGCACACCTTTGTCACTTCTTTTTCTTTTATGGTTTACATTTTATAGAAATTGTTTGATAGTTCTGTTATCACAGGTTAATTCCTTTGATATTTCAAGGGTATTTCTTCCTTCTGCAAGGCAAGAGATTATTTTTTTCTTTTCTTCTTCTGTAAGGTTTATCTGCTTGCCCATGTTCATAAATTTTGAGCACAATTAGTCAAGTTGCATAATAATCTAGTACAGAACAAATGCAATTATTTGCATAAAAAGTCCTAATGGGTTCTCTATTAGAGTGTTGAGAAAAATATTTATGTGTCATGTCTCCTGAAGTGTAATGAATAACCTATGAAAGTTTCACATGTTTAGCATAAATAATTGATGAAATATTACAAAAAAACCGATTTGCATAATATTTTGGAACATACTGTAGTGCCTCTGATATGCCATCACATGTCTCCCTGATCATGTTTGAAACTGTTGATTGGCCAACATGAAATGCAAATGATTGTGATTGTTGTTTATCCCCACAGCCAAGATAATGCAATGTCAAAATCAGTGGTTCTTCAGCAGATATTGTATTTCTAGAGCGACATGCTTTTTTAGTAATTTACGATCCAACCAACTGTAGTAAGTTTTCTAGCTTTTCTGGTGACATTCAAATAAACCTGAAACAATGGTAAGGCTGTAGTTTTTTACACAATACTGAAAACCAACGAAATAGTTTGTAAAATACGGCATTGTATTCTTGAGCTGACAAATACCCGTAAAAGTATTCTCCTCAATCTTGTAAACCATGGTTGTGAACTAAAGTATGGTAAAACCCTTGCCGCTCTCTCCAGAATCTGTTTTATTTTTGTATATGCCTTTGTCTTTGAAAGAAAAGCAACATGAGCAAATAAGATTGCAACAAAAATTGTGCTCATTCACAGCCGTCATTTTGTTTTTAAAATTCACACATATTATTTGCACCAGCATTGGGAAATCCCACTGAGGGAGATTCCCATTAGTGTTTTTGACAGTTGCGACAAATGAAAACAAGTTTGTCACAAAC
>JAOBYK010011129.1:0-45627 GCA_025434845.1 Phenganax subtilis | reverse complement strand
ATACTATTTATGCCAAACAAACACAAACGCGGTATCGGTGAGAGCGGGCAACATAATTTACATATTGCGTCTATTTATTTAAACTTTTCAATACTTACCCGTGAAAAGATACAGTCTCTCTCTTCATAAAAGACATATTGCAACCGATAGCGGCACAAGAAAGCGGCATTCTCGTATTTTCTGAAGAATTTTCAGTTTGAAACCGCTTTGAACAAAAATATATTTTTGTGCAAATCCAGGGGGGAAAGCATATATTTTTATCCTAGGATCGCGGTTGCACAGCGGCAATTACCCTGAGCAAAGCTAACGTGTCCATGGCAACTTGCGTCAGCATCCGCCATGTTTTTTGCTTCACTTCAGGTTGCCGAGCACGCTCTCCAGGTATATTATATAGCTCAGTGGTAGGACCCTTTGAGATGCATTTTAGACTTAGTTTTTGCTAGTAGTTTAGTTTCACCTATACAGAAGATATGATTTAATAAAAGTTAACAAGTCAGTTTGGGATCAATGGTTACCACAGCCTTCTTCCACTTTCATGAAGAATGTTGACCCCTGTGCCACGGCTTGTCGCTTAGTCTGCATAAAATTTTTGTGGAATGGTGCAGAATATGTTGAAACAGCTATAAGCTACATGTTGCATGGTGGTAAAATGCTGCAAATCATATCTTTTATTGATATTTTTATTTTCACACCGTTAAGGAAGGGTTAAATTTGCTATTAGGGCAATCAAACTGCCTTAGATGGAAAAATAACTTAGACAAGTTGCTGACAATGGCACAAAATGACAAAATGGTGTCAAATTTGGACAAAGCTGAGGTTTTGTGTTGTTGATAGTTAAACAGCTACGATTTACTTGAGACCCTGTTAAAACTTGTTAAAATGTACTTGATACATTATGTCTACAATGACCTAAATATATGTAAGGATTTCATCAGGATCTGTGACAAACAGTGGAGTAATGTGGCAAATTCAGCCAAATTAGTCCATTTATAAAGGTAAGTGCATTGCAGTACATCATTTTGGTCCCAAAATGCCAACTATTTTACCCCAAAACAGTAATAATCTACTTAAACAAGTCCAGATTGTGTTTTAAAAGAAGTTTTAGGAAAAAAGTTGATGTAGGTCCACTGCAGTTTATCTTAAGTTGTATGCCACAAATTGACATTTAGCCATGGATGGTGCATGGCCACTTTCTTTTAAAATGTCAGTGCTAGGCATTTCACACTTACCAGTGAGCACCTCTAAATCACCATTATTTAATCATTTGAGCATCTCGGAATAGCCAGAGCTTTTATGGTTGGGCAGATAGCAGTATTGCAAAATCCCCATTTTTGGGTGTGGTCAGGTTTGGGCTTTTTGCCTTGGATTGGGGCTCGAGCAGCGCTGAGATTATCTGTCCAAAATGAAGTGCATGCAAACTCATACACACCTCCTTGACTATACATTTTTGTGCATCCGTGTGGAGAAATCACTGAAGCATATTTGTATTGGTGGGTGTGAGGTCATAATAAGTCAAAACTCTAATTATAAATTTTGCTAATGGATCTGGGTGAGCAGCAATTTGTGCCAACATCATTCAATTTGAATTCAAAATCTGGAGCTCTAAAAGAAACATGAAAAAGTCTGACACCATTTCAGAAAAAACACTTCAAACAACTGAGAAAGCTAGGTAATGGAGATATAAAAGGTGCACACAAGACTTTTTGTTCTTGTTCAAGGTCTATGTGTTTTAGTGCAATGATTGGTATATTCCAACATTCAGTGACTCATTTCCTGGTCTGTAATGAGTTTCAGCTCAGTAATTGACGCTCTTATGACAGACTATGTTGTCTTTGGTATCTCAAAATGAAACATCTCAAAAACCCTCTATATCAGTCACCTCTACGTGTCAGTGTGGTCTAGCAAGGCAGTTACTTTACTAGCGCGAATAATTTGAAGCCATTGAAACTGAACTTATTTTATAGTGACTGTATAGACTGTTTGCATAGATTTCCTAGGACTATTATAGACCAATTAAGTCAAATTATATCCACGGTATTGCTAAAATGATATAGAAAATAGGCACTCAAACTGAAAAAAATGATTTCGTTATTTGGAGTTACCGTTGCTCTGTATTTTATCAAAATACTG
Organism: Phenganax subtilis; assembly: GCA_025434845.1. NCBI lineage: Eukaryota > Metazoa > Cnidaria > Anthozoa > Malacalcyonacea > Clavulariidae > Phenganax > Phenganax subtilis. The sequence goes on along the minus strand of JAOBYK010011129.1, from coordinate 43,497 downwards.
TTTGGTTTCCATAATTTTAAGCTATGTCGTTTGATGCTTTATTTTGCACAGGCAGATATCACTGAACTTTCTGATGATATTATATTCATTCAGTAGTGTAAAGAAATGACAAAAACACTGGCTTATTACTGATATTTCAAAAGTTTTAGCAAAACAAGTATCTACAACTGAAAGCTTGTGAATAAGACTTTTCTGGTACTTGTTACAATTTCAACTTGACAAAATGTCAATGACTAGATGTAGTTACTTTTTGTGCTGCTCCCAGATTTTCATATTACTAACATTTGTTCTCAAAGCAGACACATAAGTACAACATACAGATTTTCAAATTGTTCATCTGACCTTTCGCTTATTTTTCTACAAATCAGCATTCTTCTCTTGACAAAGTAAATCCTTTAATGGTCCTCAAAAGGTGATCACAAGTTGGAAAGATGGCAAAAAATTCAGCTCTTGTTCATTTCTTCCTTTTTTCAAAAGTAGAAATTATGGATTTATGGTTATGTTTTGAAGTAAACAAGATTTGTCAATTCTGCAGTGAGATAGGAAAAATATCTTTAGAAAGATGAGAATGAGCATACTTGTTAAAGATGGTGTACATATGAAATATGAACTTGAACAAATTTTAATGACAAAGTCTGGAAAATTTGTTCACTCAAACAAACATGATGTGAACAGGCCTCGAATGGTTACAGTATTCAATAAGATAGCAACTCGAGGAATTAGGTAGACATATGAACTGGCTGGATGTTGTAGGTTAAAGTGATATCTGTTGAGATTGGTTAAATATATACTAACGTAAACCTTGAAATGACCAAACGTGTAAGAATGCTGTGATCATAAACAGAGTTGAAGGAGTGAACTCATTATGTTGCTCATCTAACTTAAGGAAGAGGCCAAGCAATACTTGCTCCCAGCTGCAATTCACATCGAACACAAGGATGGGATATATTGTACACTCAGGGGTCACTGTTTCATCATGTTGGGCATTCATTCAATGATGATGACAGTGGAGAGAGTGAACTCTCAGATACTGATATGCTTGAATCTCTATCACCAAGTTTAAACAAGCAAAAAAATGTATGATCATCCAGTTCATTCTCGAAAACAGTGAGAAATACCATTCAGGCTTCAGTGTCAAAGTTCCAATCCACATAGCCTCCAGCAGCTATGAACCTATATTTTGGTTGTGCTAGACAACTTGTTATATATGAGCTGTTCAATTGGATTGCATAGACTGCTGAGATTTGGGATGAACCATTTGCTGATGGCTATGTTAAAGTGGAAGAAAGTGAAGAAAGAAAAATATTATCCTTGCACAGGAGCAAGGGGCAAGTAAACTCTCAAAAGCATCATGCACTTTCAATGACAATCAGGCATATGACAGGTTCTTCATACTGTGCAGCACACAGTTTGACTCTTTAGCATGATACTGCTTTAGCTCAGTGTCAGTTGTCTCTTTGACATGTTCCAGTTCCTGACAAAATTCAACCTGGCAATTTTACAACAATTGTATAGGGTAACATTCACTTTGGAGAAGAAACATTGTCAGGAAAAGGCACAACCTGTATTACAAATGGTATCATTATCCTACAAATTAGGGAGAATGATGGTGCTATTAAAATTTAATTTCCATTTCTTTCACTAATGAAAACCAAGCAATGTTCAATCGAGTTCCCACAGAAAGTTTGGAATGATACTCTGGCATGTCACGTGATGAAAATGTCATTGATGCGCCAGTAAGGATCTTGATGTAAAGAATGACCACTACATTTTTGCCCAACTACAACCTCGACTTTTTAATGGTAATGTTGGTATGACATTGGATAAATTATTGGGATTAAGAAGCCTTGTGGTCCAGACTAATCTGGAGTGGGGAGAATAGAGCTTCGTCAAGCTGACGAAAGCTGTGAAGTTACTGACGCGAAGAAGTCACATTGGTGAATCGGTGAAGAAGCGACCATGTGATGAACTATTCCATGGAAAAGAGAGAAAACATGGATGCATTTTCTATAATGAAATGCAACAAAAAATCAACTGAGTGTCCCAAAGTTGTCAACATCTAAGAGATCAAACAAACGCTGTCAAAGAAATGCCTCCATGTTAACTGTGCAGGAAATGGCCACCAGGTGGCAAGCTGTCCTGCATTGAAAAGAATGATATGATAAATCCACCTATCATCAAGCAAAAGGGCAAAAACTTATCACTGTGACAAGAAATCAGGGCAGCTTTTGCCATTGTGACATTAAAGGTGAGCAGAGTCATCTGTAAAACTCTTGTGGATCCCGAAACAACACAGGGAGATATGCTCATTGGATTGCCTCAAAATGTATGCCATTGATTTACAGTGAGTGGAAGGAGACTTCAAAATGCATGTGGTATTGATCAAAATATGTAAGAGTGATCTTTCGTTGACAACCCAACCTACAAAGGTTTAATTATCACTTACAATTATCTATTAGGTGTCCAGATGAATAATGATGATAGTAAGCCTCAATTACCAGTGCAAGTTATTTTAAATGGGGGAGAGAATAGGGCACGAAATGGAAAAAGGGAAAACTTGTTGCCAGACAAAGATCGCATAACTCTACGTGTCAGCCCTAAAGGATTTCATCGCAGCCACATGCTGTTGACACAGATTTTGCAGCATGACTGCGCTGAGTTATGTCACCTTAATATGCGTGGACTTGCTGGTATGCCTTAATGTGGGTAATGATGTTTATACAGTAAACCCAAGGAGCAGATAGTTCGAAACCCTTAGGGATTTCACGAAAAGGACTTCCTCGATGTGGGAATCTTCTCGCCTTCTTATCAAAAGAGGAATAAAGCTTTCAAGGCCTCTATAACCTAACGATGAATTGGACTGTGACAGCATGACAATTGAGGACAACCAAATAATCAAAGAACAGAGTGATTGAGGTATTGTTGAGCTAAGACCAGAACTACCTAGAGTTTTACCTTCCTCACAAACCTTTAATTCACCAGTGGGCTCAAGGTACAAAAACGTTTGTAGTCTATAATGCATGGGTGAAAGCAGGTCCATATGTGCACCATCCTTAAATGAATATCTTTACCCTAGTTCACTACTGCGAAAGAAATTTGCAACTTCCTTGTTTGCCATCCGTCTTCTCCTGCAGCTTTATGTGGAGACATTTAAATTCTTTTTCCGCAGGTTTGAATCAAAATCTTGAAAGGTACACTCTTTGATTCTACTGGAGGTGTGGTGAGCACTCTGAGATTCTTATTTATGGATTTACATAAGCCCTATTTAGATGGCCGTCATAGCCATATCTCCTTGGGACTGAACTGTGGAGAACAAGATAGCAGAGATCGTGTCTGATCTGAAACAAGGCGTGCTGGTTCATGACCTTTTTAGCGGAGTGCAGATGATGGAAAAATTGAATGGAGAGGAAAACCAAATGGATTGAGATTTTTGATAACACTAAGTTTGCACTTCACTAGTGGAACACCAATGTCGTAGAGTTGGAAAATAGTGGTGATGTTGGCAAAACTGATGGTGAATCAAGTTTGGGTAAGCAATAACTCAAATTGAAATCCAGTTAGTCAGAGATCCTAGGTTTACCATGGAAAAGGACGGCGACCTGTTGTCGGTGGCATTTTTGGCAATAAAGCATTGTAAAGCAAGAGAGAAGTGTATTGTTTTTCAGGTCAAGTTTACAATACTCTAGGATTTTGTTTCTTATCTTACCTTTGAAGAAAAGCTGATCTGCCGTGGCCTGTGCAGCCAGAGGCTCCCATGTGACTTTGAGCTGACTGTGTCATTTGCAAATTGGTAGAGTGGCTGGAATGCAAGCCTTCTGGAGACGATTGTAGTTCACCATACATTCAATAGTTGCTCAACAAGGACTACACCTGAATTTAGAGTTACTTGCCATTCTCGGCATGAGTACTAAAGTTTTTGGAGCCGTAGTGTACTTGATTGTTCGCCAAACTTCTGGAGTCACACAATGCCTTCCAGTTGTAAATAGTTGTACAGCTAAGCAAGAACTGATCTGTATTCTGCATTGAGTTTACATTGTTGCATGTAGCAATCCACCTGCTATCCAATGTATGAGGTGCTGTAGATTATTTGCCCTGCCTAGAAGTTTATGCCGGTTTGGATAGCTTTTTGCTTTTCACTGGATCATAGGAAACGGTCAATACAAGCAGTTTGTTTCCAACCATGTGAGTAAGATGAACCGACACACCAAGATGAAGTGGAAACACGTTCTACTATCAGAGAACCCTTCGGATTTGGGAAAAAGGTGGAAATGTGAAACTACTATGGTTGAATAGACTACATTGACAGTGTAGTCACAGTAAGTGGGCAGAAGAACTAGTGAGAGGTCCATCAGTTGCCTCTGAAACTGAGGCAAAGGTAATCAAAGAAGTAACTGCAATAACCCAAGAACAACCTGGTGCAGACAAATTTGACATACTGTTGGAAAGGTACAGGCTAAGAAAATGTCCCTGAATGGCTTCATGGTTGCTTCAGTCCATGCACAACTGCAGTCATTGGAGAAGAGAAAATAGTCCTCTACAGCTGAAGAAATTCAGGAAATAAAAGCGTCTTGGACACAAAAAGTGTCACAACGAAGCAAGTGCAACCCCACCTATTAGCAACATCACAAAAAAATCAACCTCAAAACCAACAGCCTGGAACTTACTAAAGATGAAAGGAAAAGACTGATGACCCGCTTACAAACAAGCTGGTCAAAAAAGTACATCTTGAGACCATCCATGGAGGCAGAGGATTGATTGTAACTGCCATAAGGTAAAACTGCTGGGTATCAAAGGTAAGAGGTGTCATGAAGAAGTTGGAATGGAGCGTCAGTGATGTGAACAATTCTAAACAACAGCTCTTCACTCACTGCTCCCTAGAAATGTAACACCAGAAGGAGTTAGCATTGAGACAGCCTTTGAAGTTCTTGGGGTGGACTTTGTGAGGCCCACCAAGTAAAAGCGTAGTAAAAGTGTACTTTGTCTTGTTTTTGTGCAGTCTTACCATAGGAGTCCATGAAGAGCTTCTGCCAATTCTCAAAACTGCAACCAAGCCTCACAAGAGTCAAAACTGGCACTGAAGACCAAGGAGGATGTATTCAGATAGCTGGCTACCTTTGTCAAAGCTGCGAAGTAGCTCTCTCTGTTTCCTTGGAAATTATGAGACTCCACAGTTACCTGCAAGGGTATTAGACTAGATGGCAGTTCAATTTGTCACAAGCACCCTGGTGGCATGAGCAACTTGAATGGCAGATTGGGGTTGCCTATTAAGCCATGTGCAAAGGAGTCGGTGGAGCCAACCTCATTTGGAAAAAATTGAGTAAAGGTATGTTGAATGTTGAAGTCCATGTCAATCGAAGGCCTCTGAATTACATCGAAGATAGCAGTCTATTAACTGTCATTCCTATTTCAAAGCAGACTCATGGAATGAAAAAAATGACAACCTTAAAAAGAGAGAACTATCGGTAAATTTGCTAAGATTCCTTGTGGAAGCGATGGGATAAGGACTATTGTACTACGTTTAAAGTGAGAGAACCTTAACCACCGATGAAAGAAATTCCATATAGCAGTTAGAGAAGTAGTTATTACCGAGTACAAAAAAAAACAGGGGAAATGGCCTAATGGAGTCAACCAAATTTTTCCTTGAAAGAGGTGGCGTGGTTTGAGCAGTTAAGTTGAAGACAGCAAGCAATCATCTGAAACATCCTGTACAACATCTGTATCCTCTGGAATTGTCATGTAGCTTTCAAACCACCAGTCACAAAAGAACATGACCTGAATTCTGAAACGTGATCATTCTGCCCTTAGTGAGTGGCAGCAGAAAAGGCGATGGAGAGTATAACAGATATAGCAAACATAGATATGATGTTAATTTAGGGAATAGGCAGAAAGATGTTGGCGAGGAGTATATCAGAACCACTAAACTAAAATACTAGAATGCTGCCTGAGGTAGAAAATTTGAAGGCAAATTACTGAGGGAATTAACAGTTCCCTGTGAGGAAGTACATGTGCAGCTATCTGGAGGATACAAACAAGGGTTGCCTGAAAACTGCCAAAAATGAGCTGAAGCACTTCAAAAATTTCATTTCAAGTTAACTAAACCATAGATCAAGTAATTATTTGTCACGTAAGACCTTTTTGCCAAGTCTATTCAGATAAAGTCATTTTTTACCTGAGAGTGTACTGGCAACAGTCAAGATTGTCACAGTGCCAGAAGTTTTTTGCATTGTTTTCCATGGGGTTTTTTTCAGTAGTATTAAGTTAATAAAGCTTATACACCTATCAAATGTAAAATAGGTATAAACCGAGCACAAACTGAATTTGTTTTTAGAAAAAAGTTTTTGCTAAGAGCAATTATAATACTTCATAATATATTTTGTGCTTTTGCACTGGCTGGTTTTCTTACTAAAACAGATTTCATGTGAGAAATCCCTTTAGACATGCAGACAATGCCCAATGGAGTTAGCATTCCAGTCAATTAGTCAAACTTACTGTGACAATAAAGTTGAAATTGATCTGTATCCTAATATTACCCATGTGACTAACCATTCAATTAAATATTATGATGTAGCTAATTACTCAATTAGTATTAAGAAGTCATAGAACGTTATTTTCATGTGCTTGAGAAATTATTGTAGAACATTATTGTTTGAGTGGAACACGATGGAGTTTACTCATAGGAAATACAACTTGATGTGGTAAGGCTTTTTTTTGAAAAAAATTGTCTGGGCAAATGAAAATGGCAGAAAAGTTTTTTTTCCTGTATAGCCATAGAATAATATGAGGCTTGTAGTTACTTTTTGTTTGTTACAAGCTCTTCTCTCCAACTACTTGAGCTGAACCGTTTCAGATCTTAAATTGTATGCTGTAGTCTTGCAACCTATTAGCCCATGACTTTGAGCCCACAGTTACGAACGACTACTAGGATTAGTTGTTTTTGTCAGTCACTATGGTTGATGCCTAGCAAATATTTTTTCCAATTTTTGACTCCTACGTCATTAGAAACTGCTATTTCTGAATTTAATATACCATTAAATGCCTTGGAGGAATATCTCTGGCCCCTGATGTTGTATTCCAAACAATAGTTTCCTTTTCCAGTTCTACTTATCAAAAATGATTTCGAAAAAATTGTATCCGGGCAAATGCTTCCCTCCCTTATTTTCCAGTTTCTGCTACAGATTACATTTTAAGTAGCAAAGGTTCTTGTTCTCTCCTGTTGTGAAATCGATTAGTGAAACTAGTGTACCAGCAATGTGGTATTATTACATTTGTTTCAGAAAGTGAACCAGGATGTATATGCCAGATACAATCTTGGCTAAAGCTTTCTTGACATTTCTGCTTTTTCTAGTTTTTTGTTCAATGGCTTTCCCTGCTCCCCCAGCTCAATGTTGATGTCTGAAACAGCAGAAATTCTGTAGCACAATTTAATTATTGTTACATAGGCAACAAAACAACAAAGGTTGGAAGAAAAGATGGGTAGTGTTTGATGGCAATGAACTATGTTATTTCAAGGACAAGGTGAGTAAGGGTTTGTTTTATATGCATTTTGCTAATAGTAAGTGGTTCAAAGCTGTTCTCTAGCCCAGGAAGAATGCACTTTCCAGCCTGTGAGGTTTCTTGTTCGAACAGTCTATTATTTGTTTTTGGTGCATCACATTTGCTCATCCTGCACATGCATGTATGTTTCTAGCCATAACTGTGTTTAAAACCATTTTTTACCAAAAAATAAACAGCGCTATCACCCATTTGAATTTAAAAAGACTATCAGAATGGCGAAAGTCACAAGTCGAGTAACCAAAGAAAACAGATCTAAACTTTCTGGACCAGAAAGAACAGTAAAAAGCAAACTAGGGTGGTTCTACAGAAAAGGAAGCAAACTCGGCTATGATGAAAGTATGTGACTATGACTGAGCCAATTTTTCTTGGAAATAGAAAAGTTCAGCTCATAGGGTCCTTACCACAATATTTTTTATGCCTGAAATATAACAATTGATAATTTAGTTGAGTACTTAATAGGACAGGTGCATTCCCATGCTCTCATCACTAGGACAAGCGTCTTTATGTGAAAAGAGCCTGTTAACTGCTCTGCCGAATTTTTTAGGTTTTGTCTGACCACTTAGCTTTCTTCTTACAGAGAAAGTTTACTGGGTGGGTTAAACATAAAGTGTCAACTGCTGTAAAGATAATTAGCTTAGGTTAAGAATTATGCATGTGGACATTTAAGACATTATACAACTGCACTGAGGTGTTAACTAATTACTATAAGCCCTTGTAGGGATAACTAATAAAATAAAATATCGTTTCATATCATACAATGGCCTAATGTTTCAGAATTTTTCATTACCCTCCACGATCATATTTTCTTGAGGACATCAAGACTAATGACATGCTGAGCATAGTAATCTTGAAGCTATGTATGAATGCCTTAGTAACTTGAATGTCATGATTTGCTGATGCTTGGTATGCATGTTGCACATTGTTTTGAAATGGCCTATTTAATTGTGTGTGCATATGTCTATGTGGCGAGTGTCACATACTTTGTATTATAAAAATATTAATTTGCCACCAAGTGCCTACAAGGAGTCATTGCTGCATGTATATATTTCTAATGAACATTAGTTTGAGGATACACCACGTATATTTATTGTTCCAAAGCTTTTCATCCATGAACTCGGACCTTCGTCAGTGCAACCAGTGCATCAGTTGCGCTGATCAAGGTCCTGGTTTACGGACCGAAAGCTGTGCAATAATACATATACGTTGTGTATCCTGAAACTAATAATCATTTGTTGTTTTCGCCATGCAAAACTACAAGAATCTTAAGATATATTTCTAGTTTGCCAAAGAACTGTAGCATTGTATGAATGTTCCTGAAGATAATAGAAGATATTGAATAGATGATTGCTAGAAACAAGAAGTTTTTGTTTACTTACCAATAAAATGATGTGCTTACTATTAGCAGAATTAAGTATAAAGGGGCACTCCACGCTAGAAACAAGTTGCACTTATATGAAAGCCATTTGTGAGTCAATCTCGGAATATTGCTGATTTTAGTGGACACTTTGGTTACCATGTTTGTCGAAATGGGGGGAATGCACTACAATTTAGAGCACTGTAACATCATTCAGTGATAGAAAGTGGAATGTTGTTATTCATATCACAATGCTCTACATAAATCAAAGTATATATATATTCTTCAACAAGGTCTCTTTGTATGGTGCCGGAATGAACTAAAAACTCATGGAAAATTATGGGAATCATCTAGGATCAAGATCGTATAGGAAATTGATTGCGCCAAGTGAAATGGTGAGAATTCACCCAATTAATTCATGCAAAATATGGACAGCTTATTTGCCTTGCTATGCAGATTTCACAACTGTTTGTTTAGCGGAAAAGCTATACTGAAGCAACAAACCTACATGACAGTTCAGAACCGATGTTGCAATGTTGATTTTTTGTTGAGGTATGCCTATCACCGTAACATTAAATAGTCGAACAAGGGCGCACAGCCAAACAAAAGCATGAAACATGCATGTACTTTCTACAAATAATTTCAAACTATCAAAGGGTATAGTGACTACTGTCCAAACTATTACAAGACATAGAATTTCACATCCATGTAAACACATTATTATCTCAAAAAACATTGTTTCATGCTACCTTCAAAATGGATTTTAATGGCATAGTATCAAAACAAAGCCATATTTCCATTATTGGCTACTGTAGTGGACTTTAATTTCTTTTAATAATAATGAGGCTGCCGTTCAGTGCAAATTGTTGGAATGGCAATGATGCCAGAATAGCCAGTGTTGCCAATTAGTGTTGCAATTGTCTCACTCCAAGTAAATTTACTGATGCTCCACATCAATGACTGTTACCATATCAGATAGGCAAAACCACTTACGGCAACCATGCATAAATCACAGGGACCCTCCAATGTATCTTGGGTGTGTTTTTGGCTGGAACACAATTTAGAAATATACAAGCACTCTTCCAAATGTTTCAGCTTGGCTATTAGCTAGAAAAGTTTCTTTTCTCCCTGTTTTACTAAAACATGGACAGCCTTGAAGAATATGGTGCCTTGAATAGTTTTCTTCATTTGTGTCAATCTTGATCTCAGGCTGTTCAGATGAGATAAAATATTCATCTACCCATGAAGCCTTGCTAGAACTTCACCAGAGCCTCGTTAAAACGTTTCGAAGACCGAATCAATATTCAAAATTTGATAGTATTTCAAAGACCACAATACTAATTTATAGTTCTTGTTTGTTTTCTGTCACTAGTGAATGACTGTTTTGAAATAGACTCACAAACGGCATTCATATAAGCGCAATTTGTTTTTGGCATAGACTGTCTCTTTAATTAAACTATAATTTTGCCTCTTTTAGCAGGATTGAAACCAAAGCTTAGAAAAACATTGTGAGGAAGCTTGTCTAAATTTGTGAAGACTTCCTCGCTTGTAAATGACATGAAAGGACTCCTTGTGTTTAACAACCTTTAGTTGTGGCACTGTAAATTCAGGGGCTGGCCCAGAAAAGTTTTGATAGCTTTATTCATTACCTATTTTTTGAAGCGTACAGAAAAACAGGGAGAAAACTTCAGTCTTTGATCAAAGTTCTTGTCAAAATGTTTTGTTTGAAAAAACTGTTAATGACTGGAGCTTGTACATCTTATTTACCAATATGAAAATTTAAGCAAAAAATATGAATTGTTACTTGGGGTACAAAGCCATTAGAACATGGTTTTTATAGGGTCCCTTCAAAGGAAAGTGTACTTTCTCATAATATGTAGAGAAAACTTTATCTTAAATGTTTTATAATGTACCCATTTACTAGAAACAATTTTGATGCATTTCCTTGGTCCAGAGACAGTGCTGTATTACATCAAATAAAGATCCTCCTTCTGACTTCTGTTTGCTAAGGCTTCTGATTAGAATATTTGTGGATCAATTTTGTCGTTACAGGAGCACACAAACGAATCACTCCAGATAGTACCTGTTGCAATTATGAGAGAAGTTCGGATTGTCACTGAAGATGTAAGTATATTTTTACATGGAAACTTGTTGTCCTGCATTCATCCAAAATTTACTTAAGACAAGTCATTTGTCTGCTAGAGAGCACAAGTATAAGCAAAAAGCTACCTTAGTGGTGCATCGTGAAGCAAATGTAAGATGGTTCAATAATTTACTAAAAAATCAAGATGGCTGCCATTGTCAAACAGAAAATTAATATGTTGGATGTATTTGTGTTATAAACACTTTTTTTTCAAACTGGCAATTTTCAAACTAGCCAACTTTAGTTTTACTCATTATAATATTAAGCACAATAAAATTCATAATATATGCTCAAGGCATATATTTGCATGTACACTGTAGGTATATTTTCGTTGGTTTATACAGAGTGTATCAAAAATGTAGTTGCAGTTTAACAGGCTGGTATTTGATGAATATGTGATTTCTTAATTGTATTTTTATCTGGAAAGAAAAGTGATTGAAACTGCTGGGGAATGATTGTAAAAAGTTCTTTTGCTTTCGAATAATGCTATTTTCATTAGACTTTGCTGAAAAACGACTGAGTATTCGTGGGTTAGAGTAGGTAGATTGAACTGGCGTTCTTCTTCTTATGTGAGTGGATGTCATAAACAATGAAACTCAAGTTCGAAATCATATGTAATTTGTGTGTTTGCATCTTTTTTACCTGCACTTTTAAAGAGTTGAATAGTTTGCTTCACAGCATCATGTTTTCCCCACCACAAAAGCATCATTATTTTCACCACAGCATGTTAATATTCTTGATGCAACATGTTTTCCCTCTCAGATGTGAAAGAATTCTCAAAAGTCTAACATTCTTTAATGGATGAGTACTTTGTTGTTCTTTGCTTCAATGACACGAGAACAGTATGGTTAGAAAATTGAAGCATTTTACTTTTGTTACACACTGTACATGAAAGTGTATTGCAAGGGACGCTGGCTTGTAATTGGAAATGGACTACATTGATAATAAGATACACCACAGTAGGACTAGTTCATAGTATAACAGGCAAATTTAAAAGTAGCACTGAGTTCAGTATAGTGAACAAATATGTTGTATGGGTGGAAGTTTATAAAAAACGTTTGCGTTTATTGTTAAAAGTGATTGCTTTATGTATGACATTGGTTTTTTAATGGGGGGAGCTTATATATGAGATGTAATAAGAGTTGGTGCACGTGATGAGCTTTTCTATTAGCTTTTCTGTGAGGGAAGGCTGCATTTGCAGGTGTCAAATAAGTGTTTCAAGTTCTGTATGGCTGAAGTTGCCACTGGGAGTTGCCATCATAAGTAAAATTTGATACACACAGCAGCACAGCAAATATGAGAGGGATACACTGAACAATATTTTAAGAGTCAGGTTACTTGGGCATAATGCAAATATTCACAACTAATGTTTACTAGTATTGAGTTCTTCACAATTGGTTATGGATGTAGACTTGCATGCCATTGCCCAGTTAGGGCTGAACAGATGAAACGGAAATTTGCAACTAAAGTCAAGAAAATTCAAGATAGTGAATGATGAATTCTTGTGCATGCATTGTGTAGTCAATAGACTTGCATTATATTACTCTAGACTATAAACAGTCATCATAAGGTTTGCATTTAGAAATCAGTAATATACTTCTGCAATATATTACCGAGTCTTGTGTTTAAATCATTGCGGTTGTTATAAAATTGTGCGGTCTTGTAATTCAAAAAAGCAAATTCTTGGCATTTCTTCTTTCAAGCATTATGTAGCTACTCTGTAAAACAAACATCACTGACAGACTTGCAGCCAGTTTAGTGAGAACAATCTTTAAAATACAACTAGCGATGTAAAATCGTTATTACATGGCTATACATCGATAAACACCTGAAGTCTGCAATAACAAGTGTGGATATTGCTTGGAGTTGTAATATGTACTGCACAATCTATATACTGTAATAAACTTGACAGCCACAACTCAAGCCAGTGCCACAGTATAGGAATATACAGCAGGCTCAATCCAGCATTTTTATGAAGCCAATTTCTGATTGCGCATTCATGAGCTGGCAGCTAGTAAAAGCAACCAGATTTGTTACAAATACTATTATGCGCTATGAGTTTTTCACGTTTTTTGTATTTAAGAACTTCTACGCCTTGGAAAATCTATTTTCATTGGAAAATAGATTTTCCAAGCCGTAGAAGTTTTTAAATACAAAACAAACGTGAAAAAACTCATAGCGCATAATAGTATTTGTAAAAAATCTGGTTGCTTTTACTTTTGGCAAAAAGTTGGTGATAAACCTGCGTGGAGTCCGTGTAAACCTCACTCCGCAGATGCGCGAATCATTAAAAATGTCATACCAAAAACCCAAACCGGGGTAAAAATGCGATGCCAAAACCCAGAACTGTTAAATGTAATACTTTTTATTACTTGGCCTGATAATGTTACTGTTGTTATGGCCGCATGCTGCGTTTCAGTACACCGTACACACTAGTTTGCAAAAATAGTCGAGATCTGACACCAGTACGCCGAGCTTTTTCAAACCTCACGCCGAAGATCTTCGGTGTAATGAACGTGGATTATACCCTGGATGATGAATTGTTGATATCATTTGCAATCCTCATCGTAGTTGTTTGTGGAATAAATTCAATGGAGACCATTAAAAAGTCATGCAATAAATAATGAAGAATATGGAATACAATGAACACTGATAAAAATGAATGAAGTGATGATGCCATACTAGATTTCGTTTCCATATCAAATCCGAGTAAGTTCTGTCAGGTCTAACTCTAGCCATTTATTTGGGTTATCAGGGTCTGAGAAACAATTCCTTGTCAAGATGACTGCATGAAATTTGTCATCATATTATGAAAATGGTTTTTTCATGGAACTTTATAAACAATCAACACAGCAATAACTGGACCAGATACAAAATTTCTTTAGTCTAATTCACATTGTTACCTGATTACTTATTAACCTTGGTGTACAATTAAACGTTTTAGTCCATAGTATTACACATACAGTCTATATGTGTTTGAATTGTGAGAAATGTATGATCAAGAAGATAGGAGTTGCTATATTACTATAGTAAAACTGATAGGTCTTCAAACTGTGTGCAGGCTATAAAAGACTGTGTATATAGAATGTTGCTTTCTGTTTGAGCCATTTTGAAATAATTATGGTGGTTGACACAAAGTTTGGCATCAAGATGCCTTTAATAAACTCTTAATACAATAAATTTACATAGCAATCTAAATGTAAATTAATGAGTATTTACAAAATAAGAAATGTAAGCTGAAATGTTAGCAATTGACAGTTTTACAAATGTCTCCTCATTCAGGAATCGAAAACCTGCAAAACCCATATCTAGATAAGCTGACATTAGCGACTATGCAACCACATACTTTACACAAGGCAGCTATCGGATTTCAAATTAATTGGATGATAGTTGAGAGCTACTGTGCTGTTCTAAGGCATACAACACAGCAAATGATTTTTTTGGTGGGTTTAATGCCTGCTTTTTGGCATGTTTTGAGTACATTGAAGACTTCGAAAATGTGTTCTGCTCAAGTTTTTTGATATACACCGTGAGCTTTTGTGTTGGCAACCGTATCCTGGAGAAACTAAAAGCTGTTCCTCTGCCCATCGAAGCTTGCCCCGATTTCCCACTGAAATTCTTGCAAATACTGTTCTTGTGGATGCGAATTTTCTATATTCTTCAATTTGTCAATTGACATTTTTCTTCCTGCAAACGAAAGGACAGAAAATACATTAAAGTCACCCATTTGTAAAATGAACAGCAGACTTGAATAATGTAACTTGACATCTTGCCTACAATACAGCGCGAAAATTTATTTGTTATATCAACATTTAAGAGTTTAAATCATTATTATACACATATCCATCAATCTTTATTTTACTCTCAGGAGCAATATATTGACACCTCATATGTCGATATCAGAAATATAGCCATTTTATTCAACAAATGTACAAATCCCAATACAATTTTCTACTAAGGCTTTTACTTGCTGCCAGCAAGTCTGTGAGCAATTTTTGGTTATTGTTTTGGCTTCAAATACATCAAACGTTCCATTGAGGGTGATTCTACTGTATGTCCTTATACTGTGCCTGTGCATTCCAGCACTATTTGGAAGTATCCATCTTACAAATATAGATCGCAATCAATGATGGTGTGTAGTATAATGTGCATAGTATAGTGAAGTGTGCCAGGAGAGGTTGGATGTGGTAAGTGTGGCATGGTAGGGCATGGGTTTTGTGTGCTGTAGTGGAGGCGTAAGTATCTGATATTCACTCACATGCAGTTATCTTGCCTTTGAGTTTTCAATAGCCATGATTTAACAATGTGTTGTGGGTAGGATGGTGTTAATTCTCAGAAGCTTTGCACTCTCCTTGAGGTCTCTAGTTCAGGATTGAACCTTCTAGAGAGTTTGCCAAATCCTGTGTTCCCTATCTTGATGCAATAGGGCTTGGTACGTTTCCTTACATCATTGCGTCTTTCGCTGGTTTTCTGCAATATTCTGTTTTGCGTTTGTATTTTTGCCCATTAACTTTTTTGCTGATAGTTCGCGTAAAATCTTTTGAACTGTTGTTTTAAAGGGGAAGTTTATGTTTCGAACAAGTTAGGCTTAAATGAAAGATACCATATTGCATATTTTCCATGCGAAGTTCTAAGTCTTCGCGCTGAATATAAGTCGAGAAATACAGCATAGAAAATGGGCATAACATTGCATAATTTGAAACCAGCATGATTTGTGTGATGTCACTGCGCGGTTTGCAAGGTGACTTTAGTACTATTTACTAAAAAATACAACAAATGGACAAGCGCTGCAAAGAGTAGAAACTTTCTAACTTTATTATTTAACAATGTTTATCGAGAAAACAGGTGAAGATGTAATGGCACAGAAAGCTCTAGGGGCAAAGAAAAACCCAAAAGTTACAAAAACATGCACGTCAATTTTTTGTGTTTTGTAGTAAATTAGTACAAAAGTCGCCTTGTGAACCGTGCAATGACGTCACAGAAATCATGCCCAATTCTAATTACGCAATGTTATGCGCATTTTCTATGCTGTATTTCTCGACTTATATTCGGCACAAAGACTTAGAACTTCACATGGAAGATATGCAATATGGTATCTTTCATTTAAGCCTAACTTGTTTGCAACATAAACTTCCCCTTCAAAGAGCAAGTTTAATTGATGGATCTTAGTGGTGACATGTGGAATTGAACAATATTTTTAAGAAACACTGCTAGGCTATGGGTTAAGCAGCCAAAAGATGCAATTTCGTTGCACCCTTTGTGGAACTACATAAATTTCACAAGAACCAATGGATAAAAATGTACTTTATCAGAATCCGTTGTTCCCCAAGCGAAACAGGTGCACAATTCAGAATACGTTCCTGTAAAGCTCACTACTTTCATGCTTTGAAAAATTCTATTTTCACATAAAATTCACCCAATCAAGGAACAAATTATACATTTCTCTAAAGTGAAGCATTGGCTCTATTTTAAAAACATTGTCACTGATATATTCATTATATTTAATGTTTGCTCATACGTTTTCCTGGAGCCAGTCATTCGAAAGGTGAATAGCGCTAGCCACTGAATAGTGATTTTTTGTAGCTTTCACAAAAGTTTCAGTGACTGCTGTTGCATAAAACTACTATTGGTTTTCATAGATTAAAATAATAATTCTTGTATCGTTGACCATCCAACATTCAAGCAACTGGCCCTTGACCCCGACATGTACAAACATTCGCTTTGATTACAAAAACAGCATTTGCTTCCAAAAAGACAAAAATAGGTCATGCCAAATTCCAAAAACGTTAGTGAGAAACTCTTTGTTTTGTGGTGCTTGTCAAACAGTATGATATCTGAAGCAATAGTAAGACGAATAGGATGACAACTGCCTTTGCACAATTGTGTTTCCCAGTTTGTCATGAGCTTTGAGAGACATTTCTATATGCTCCTTTTGGAAAACTCTGCATGAGTCTTTTACATATTATGGAATAACTCTTTAAGAGATGTTTGGCACTTCTTAAATTGTGCTTTCTTTAAGTATTTTGTATCGGTACTAATCTTGGCTTGAGACCAATGTTTAATTCGTTCCAATCATCTTCTCCATCTGTCTATTCCAAATTACAATGTACAACTTCTCCTTTATCTTTTTATGATGAATTTCGAGTGGGTGCCAGGGCATGTTCTTTTCTCAGGAAAAGATCTTGCATTGGTACAGTCTTGCTTCGTGATTTTGGAATAGATGGGTGGAAGACATGTTTCGAACTAATGGAAACATTGGTCCCAATGCAAGATTAATGTCTACGCGATATACTTAAAGCGGAACTGTCACTCAAATCAACATTAACTTATATTAAAAGACTTACTTTGAGGAAGAAAGTCACGAAGTCTTTCTCTTTAAATCATTTTCATTCTTGAGTTATAGCCAGAGAAATACGGTCAAAACTGCAAAGAAATAGCCGCCATATTTGCTAAGCCAGTGGGCGCACAAACTCAGCGGTAATTCGTGCGCAACGTCACTTGAGTGCTTCTTGAGTGCTACGCGCGAAATATTTAAAGTACTGTGTTTACATTTAAATAAAGTACACTACTTAAATAGTAAAAATTCTTTAAAAAATGCCTCACTGCATGGTACCTGGTTGCACAAATAGATGGCGCAAGACAATAGGAAAAGGAATATCGTACCATCGATTGCCTCGTAGTGAATTAGGAGATGTTTGGCTACAAAAAATCCGCTGAGAAAACCCACGAAATACGAGGGTATCATTTGTTTGTAGTGAACATTTTACTGCAGATTGCTTTGTTGATGAAAGCGTTCAAAACATCTTAAATTCGAAGCTGCATTTGAAAGCTGATGCACTACCTTCTGTATTCTTGCATTCACCAAAAGAAAGCACTGAACAGCTGTCACATACTCGAAGAGAATGTTGTTGTCGTCGTGAGACTAAGCAAATAAGAAGTATTTAGTGCTAAACTATAAGCTACCATGCCCGTACAAAAATAGATTCACTCTACCAGGAAATATGTATGTAATTAAGCCAGCACACTAATATTTGTATAAGAATAAATGATAATATTACAAAAAATAACTAACTCTTGATAAATGTGAACGAATCATTTCAGAATTTTTACAACAAGATCAGCACAAAAGCAGTTGCAAAAATGCCAGCTATCCATGCAAAGTTTTGGGTAGTTGTGTGTATAAATTCTGTGTTCAAACTAATTCGTTTTTCAGAAAACAAATACTTATATATTAGCACAAAATGACATGCTTATATAGGAATGTTTGCCACATAACTAGCCATATAATTTACCTGAACACCAACAATTTTTTATCTAAGGAAATCAAGAAAAAATTAAATAGGATGGAGAAATCACCTGGTAAAGAAAAAACTGTGCAACATGACACTACTGCTTGTGATTTGAGCATAAACCAGAGTACTCAGCGAGATATTGCCACTCGAACCATATCAACACCTAGCAGTAAGTTTGCAAATGTTGGTACACAATGGAATTTTTATGTTAAAGACATGAGAAATGCTGAAGTTCAAACTGTTGATTGTGTTGCAAGTGGTGAGACCCAACTGCACTCTGACCAACATGCCTTGGCCGAAGCTAGATTCCATCTACAGATGTACAAATATACACAGACCATGATTACTCTCTCTGAAGTTACCGAAGATGTTGCCTCCATCCATAGTGATATACAAAGTGATCCTGATGAATCTGCTGATTATCCAAATGATTGTGATATTGAATATGAGTACCCCATGTCGATCCCATCTTGTGACAGTGAAAGTGAAGTGACCTCTTGTGATGAAATTAGTCCCACCTCAAGTTATACTGATACTAAAAAATACTTAATATTTGATAGTGAATTAGACAAGTTGTTCGACTGTTGTATATGTGGCAGTGCAGTGACTGAACAGCAAAGACTGAAAAAGGAAGTATGGTCACAATAAAAACTGTTTGTTTGAATGGACATATCAACCAGTGGAACTCACAACCTGTTGTTAGAAATGTACCAGTTGGAAGTTTGCTGATACCTGCAGCCATCCTTTATTCTGGAAACACCCATTTTAACTTACAAAGCTTTGGAAATGCTTTCAATTTCAAAATTATAAGTGAGAATCATTTTTACCACATCCAGAGTGAATATTTGTTCAATGTGATCAACCAAACATGAAAATTTCACCAGAAAGAGCTGTTTAGCAGTCTGAAGTCGCAGGAAACTATTGATATCTGTGGTGATGGAAGATGTGATAGTCCTAGACATTCAGCTAAGTATGACACATACACTTTGTTAGAGGAGTCTTCCAAAAAGGTGATTGAATTCAGTTTAGTTCAAGTGTCTGAAGTTAGTTCTTCCAATGCAATGGAGTACGGAGGATGTTGTAGATCGTTGAATAAGGTGTTGAATGCAGGTTTACCAGTGCGTTGGTTCACAACAGACAGGCATACACTTCACCAATATGATGTATGGCACTTGTCCAAGTCAGTCGTAAATAAACTCAATAGAATTCGAAAAAGAAATGTAATGAGGAATTAACTGCTTGGAAAAAGTCAGTGTCAAATCATCTTTGGTGGAGTGTTGCTACTCGTAAAGGTGATGCTGACTTGCTGAAGGAAAAATGGCTTTCCATTGTTTACCATGTAGCAAACAAACATAGTAAATGGTCTGGCTGCAAGAAATTTTCACAATGTGACCATCACAAACTTTCGCGCAAAGGACAGAAGAAAGTTAAATGGCTAAAATTAGGCTCACTTGCACATGTAGCATTGGATGAAGTTGTGTCGAACAAGAAACTTGTAAAGGATTTGGAGAAGCTAACTTAGTTCCACCACACAGGAGAGCTTGAGGCTTACCACTCTTTGATGCTCAAGTATGCACCAAAGCGCAAACACTTTAGTTATCGCGGTACGCTTGCAAGGTTGCAGTTGGCAGCTCTGGATCACAACGATAACTGTGATAGAAACCAAGCTGTTGTGCAAAATGGAACAAATAAAGGTATGCCAAGGTAAAAAGTGGAATATCCAAAGAGAAGTGATAACTGGGTTGCGAAGCCAATTAAAGAAAAAAAAACATATGACCATTTGAAAGGCATGATGGAAAAGGTTCTGCAAGTCAGAGAATCTGAGGAAACTAGTTTGATTGACATACCTCTTTTGCCCAGCAGTATTGCCAAGAAGACAAGGCCAGTTAAGGACATTGTAGTTAACCGACACCGATCCAGAATGAAAAAATGATGGGCTGCATAAAATGTATCGCAAGGAAACAATCGAGTCATTGTTATGTAAGTTTTATACAGATAGAACACCGTAGTACCATGCCAACTCAGAGTTTCCAGTCTGGTTTCATTCAGCTTCTTTGATTTGTTTATCGAGAGTATTTTCAAAAGTAATCTCGTCCTTGCCACTCTCATCAACAATGTTTAACACCAAAGGCTTCGTATTATTCTAAACTGCTTGACAATGATGTCGAACATTCGAAGTATCTCTGACAATGCTTTACACAATTATACAAGAGCAACAAATGTAGCACTCAAGAAGCACTCAAGTGACGTTGCGCACGAATTATCGCTGAGTTTGTGTGCCCACTGGCTTAGCAAACATGGCGGCTATTTCTTCGCAGTTTTGGACCTATTTCTCTGGCTATAACTGAAGAATGGAAATGATTTGAAGAGAAAGACTTCATAACTTTCTTCCTCATAGTAAGTCATTTAATATAAGTTAATGTTTATTTGGGTGACAGTTCCCCTTTAAGGAGAGCACAATTTAAGAAACGCCCAACGTATCTTAAGGAGTTACTCAATTATATACTAAAGACTCAAGGAGAGGTTTTTTTAGGAGCGCATAGAAATATTCCTCAAAGCCAGTGCCAAACTAAGAAACACAATTTTGCAAAGGTTGTTTTCATCCTATTTATTTTGCCATTCTTTCAGATATCATATTGTCTGATGAATGTCGGCAAACAGAGAAAGAGTTTTTCACCAACTTTTCCGGAATATGGTATGACCTGTTTTTGCCTCCGTGGAAGCAAATACTGTTTTTGTGATGAAAGCAAACGTTTCCATATGTGAGAATCAGGGGTCAGTTGTTTGAATATTGAATAGCACTATCTATCAGATAGTGAATTTTTCAACTTTCACAAAACTGGACAAAAAATTCCGAAATTTTTATATTTTAGTTATTGATAGCAAATATTACTTTGATCTATGAAAGTCAATCATCAATTTTTGCTACAGCAATCATTGTAAATTTTGTGAAAGCTACAAAAAGTCGCTATTCAGTGGCTAGCGCTATTCAGTTTTTGAACAACCAGCTTCAGGAAAACGTGTGAGCAAACACTAATGATGAATATATCAGCAACAATGTTTTCTAGATAGAGCCATATCTTCAGTTCAGCAAAATACATGATTTGCTCTTTGATTGTGTGAATTTTATGCGAAAATAAACAGTTTATCCACTCTGTTTTGTACTGGTTGATTTTATTATCTCACTCAAATTTGTGCTGAATTAAGAGGTTAATGTGGAGTAAAATTATTAATGTACACTAAGATGGTATTTTGAAGTAATAGCTAATGATTAGCATTTCATCAAACAAAATCACAATGTGATTTAAAAAAATATTTATTGTGTGTGTATTTATTCGTTAACTCTTTAATTTATTCAGTTCTATTCCATGACTATACATTTTTTTTCTGGGAAAATTGGGGAAAATCTCTGAAAACCCAAAGGGAAAATCTATTTTCCTATACGCACGTGCGCTGTGTGAGTTTGGCTGATAAGCGCATGCGCATTTGTTACAAAAACAATGGCGGTTTGAATTTCTTAAAGTGCAAGAGTTGCGAACTTTGGCAGGACTTTATTCCGAATTGTGCACCTGCTTCGTTTGAGTACAACAGATTTTGATCATGTATACTTTTACCTATTGATTCATGTAAAATTTATGTATTTCCTCGACGGGTGCTACAGAATCCGTTTTCTGAGCAACTTTTGGATGCTCATCCCTTGGCCTATGAAGTTCTTGTTTCTACTTCTTATTGTCAAGAATGAAGGTTTTCATCAGTTGCCCTATTGGCTTTATGATTTTTCCAGCAACCAATTCACATATGCGTATCATCCACTCGATTCAATCATGGAAATAGCAATCACAGATTAACTGCTAAGCTACGTGGAGAAGAATGTGCAACTGGCGACCCTTTTACAAAATTTGGTGTTTTTTCCTAATTCAAATTATCTAATATGTCCATAGGAAGGTCTTTTCAGGTTTGGGAGACCTAAAAAGGCTCCTGGGTGCAGAATAGGATAAATGTGGAGATAGTGACCGAGTAATATGAGTGCGAGAGCATCTTGGGGTAAGCAGCAGTTGTTAAATATTTGCATTGCTTTCCAGGGAACAAAGAAAGCAAACAGGTGAGCAGATGAACTCAATGCAGTGTAGTGGATTTAACAAACATCCCGATATGAACTGAAAGATTTATGTTTAGATTTTCATTTAGATTTATATTAAATTCTTAGGTATTTATATTCTCATTAGCATTTTGTTATCCAGTTTTGTTTACTATGAAATACATCTGAGTTCTGTGTTGGAATTTATCAAAAAGTTCATGTCATCTTAGTGAATACGGTCTGAGAATACATGTTCCATTAACTTGTGCCATAGAGTGAGTTTTTTTAAATAAATGTTGTAATTAACAGGCGTGTAGTGAATTGTTAGCAGGCATAGAAACTTTATTCGCTATTTTCTTTACACTCGTCTCTGTCAAAGAGATCGTATTCTGGCAATCTTGCCATGCTTTTTTGTGCAAGTGTCATGATAAGAATACCAAAACTCGTTTGGAAGACAGTGATGTTATTAAGGAGAAAACTAGTTATCTTTGCTTTAATTAGCCTGCTGGCAGATTGGACCTGTATTGATGTGCACGGACTATACTTTCATGCTTAACTAAGAATTTGGTAAGATTTGCAAGCTGCTATTTTCTTTTTTGCAGTGGACTGTATGGAAATTTTTTTTGCAGACTAAACGTGCAAGATTTGATCTTGTGTGTGCTGGAAGAACGTACATGTTTGCTTTGGGAACAGATGAAATGGGTAGGAAATACATTCATTATTATTCATGCAATAATCGATCTGTTTCCTGTCGTGTTGTCAAGTGTTAGCTGAAAGTAAATATGAAGTGGCTGTTTTTGTATTCTGTTGGTGTCCAAAATGTAATCCGCAATATACTGCCTTTCCTTTTTGCTCAGCCTGTGGCTGGCATTAAAACTTGCTAAAATCAAACATTAGACTACAGTTGACGACATAATTATTAGTCCCCCACAATAATTTAAATCTTTTGCAAAGGTTTCCCAATTGCATTTTCATAAAACAAAGAATTTTTGACACAGTTACTGTAAACATATTGGTTTCCTTTGAAGAGTATGTATGATTTTTATTTGTGCACAATAGCAAGCTAGAAAAATAGCATGGACAATATTATTAGTGTCTATGCAGAAAATAATCAATTTTGTTTGCTATTCTTTGATTGTGACGTCAGATCAGATCAACTAGATCACAACATGGCACGTGGACATGCTTGCTCGCTGTCTCTGAATATGTTACTTATTCTTAGTCTTTCTGCAATTCTTGATAAGTCTCAGATGACAGTTATTCCTGATAGCACTCATCTTAGAACCTGGGACATCTCCTAACTAGCGGTGAAAGTGGAAATCAAAACCTTCCATCCTCGTGTGGTACAAAGTCATCACAGGGAGAAGTCAGTGAGTAAACACTGGAAGGGTAATGCTGCGTGCAAGTTATTTCAGCATTCCATTTTGGCTCTAGCCCTTGTTATTTTAGCAGGAGACGTGGAACTGAACCCAGGATATTGAAATATGGCAGATATAGGGAAAACCCTTGGACTGAAAATAGCACATTTAAACATTTGAAGTCTTCAGCATAAAATCGAATCATTACACCTGGAGGACTTAGACAATAAAACTATTGATGTTCTTACACTCTCCATGACATGGCTAGATGATACTGTGCATGATAGTGAACTTGCGCTTGCTGGATTTACAGGTGTAAGATTGGACAGGGTTGGTACCAAACAAGGATATGGTGGTGTCGTTGCCTATGTTCGCGAATGTTTGCCTTTCCATGTAAGGGATGATATTTGTATTGGCGAAAACGAGTGTTTAGGGATTGATTTATTTCGTCCGAAATGCCGCTCAATCTTGATATGCTGTGCTTACAGAGAACCTACAGTGGTTTCAGTAAATTTAATGAGAATTTCTCTCAGGCTATGACTCATGTTGATTTGGATAAATGTGACTTTGCATTGCTTGGGAATTTGAATGTAAACATGCTCTCAATTTCCAATTGTAAGAACACAAAAGAAAAACAAGACTTTTTGTATTTATCACGCACGTTAGACCTTTCACATCTAATTACAGAACCTACTCGTGTGACAGATACATTGTGCACTTTGATTGATGTTATTTTAGCGAACAATGAGCATCGCATTGCTGATTGCTGTGTTGTCCCTGTTTCACTGAGTGATCATTTCCTTGCCTATTGTATTATAAAAGCAGGTGTTAAAAAAGCATTGCCCAGAGCAATTGAATATCGTTCATATAAGAACTTTGATGTTGATGCTTTTAAAAATGATCTAAACTGCATTCCATGGTATACAATAGACAATGAGACAAACATTGCTGATGCATTATATGCTTGGATTGTATTATTCTGTGACATCGCAAATTTTCGTACCGGTAAAAAGACGTAGAATACGGGGTGTGCAGATACCATGGATGCATACAAAGATAAATGAATTAATGCGAGATCGTGATTATTATCACCGCAAAGCTATGAAATCAAATTCGCCTCACCATTGGGCTAAATATAAAAGAGTTAGAAACTTGAAGAACCGTAAACTCAAGCACATGAAATCAGAATACTACTGTAGCATAGTTAAAGAAGCCAGAGGTGATACTTCTGAGATATAGCAAACTGTAAATGAAGTTTCCTCTCGTAAGGCAAAAACATCGAGTCCACAATGTGTTATTGCTCATGAGATTACTTATGATACCACTCATCTATTGCATCTCTGTTGAACCGTTATTTTGCTTCCATAGCGAAGATTCGTGCTGACAAAATAATACCTGTGTTTTCCTATTTTACAAATCAGCATTCGGGAACTTGGAACTGAAAGAAATTGGTGAATCGGTTTTTCTTGAACATCTAAAGAGCCTAAAGACCAATAAGGGTATTGGTTTGGACAACATCTGCACAAGATTATTGAAATGTGATGCACCATCAATTTGTTCATCGATTAGTAAAATCATTAATTTGTCGATTCGCTCTGGAGAATTCCCTGAGATCTGGAAGTGCTCTAGGGTTACTGCTTTGTTTAAGAAAGGTGACTGAACAAACGCAACTAATTATAGACCTATCTCAATATTGTCCACCCTTAGTAAGATCATGGAGAAAGTTGTCCACATTCAGTTATATGATTATCTGACTTCAAACGACCTGCTTTCCAATAAGCGATTTGGATTCCATTCTAAAAATTCAACAATTACGGCTTTGTCTGCCTTTGCAGATGAAGTGTTACTAAATATGGAAAAGGGGATGTGGTGC
The DNA here is from genome assembly GCA_025434845.1 of Phenganax subtilis. NCBI lineage: Eukaryota > Metazoa > Cnidaria > Anthozoa > Malacalcyonacea > Clavulariidae > Phenganax > Phenganax subtilis. The sequence continues at coordinate 17,845 of JAOBYK010011129.1, read as the reverse complement.
CGTATTTTTGAATCTCACCGAGGCTTTCAATACCGTTGAGCATACGATTTTGATATCCAAACTGTCCTCTATGGTCGTTTCTATAAAAGCTCTGAACTGGTTCAGATCGTATCTGACTAATTGAAAGCAGCGAACTTCGTGTGATGGTAAGCTGTCTGATGCTCTCCCTGTCACCCTTGGAGTTTCGCAGAGTAGTAGTTTGGGTCCATTGTTGATTTTAGTGTACATTAATGGACTACCTGATGTTATTCAACACTCAGAAGTTTCATTGTGTGCTGATGATACGGTATTGTACTGTTTTTCAGAAAATCCACATGAACTGGAAAAATGCCTAAAATCAAGATCTCCGCAATGTAGCCGCTTGGCTTAAAGAGAACAGGCTTACATTGAATCTTGAGAAGACAAAGTCTATGCTAACTAGAAGCAACAGAAAATTAGCTAATATTTCTCAATTGTCCTTACCTTTATATGACAATAATGTGGACTCAGTAACTAGTTTTAAGTACCTTGGGATTATGTTATCTTCGGATTTTTTATGGTCTGACCACATTGAATATGTAATATCTCAAGTAAATCAGCGACTTGGCCTGTTGTGGAAGGTTAAGTGCTTTCTGCCTTTACAGACGCGTTTGCTATTTTATAATAGCCTAGTACATCCGATCTTTGACCATGTTGATATAGTATGGGGAGATAAGAACAATATAACCAGTATGAATGATCTTCAGATATGGCAAAACAAAGCAGCAAAACTTATTTTAGATAAACCATTACACTCTTCTGCTACTGAGGCTCTCATAATACTGAAGTGGCCGAACTTAAAAGAATGTAGATTTTATCATTGGTGGCGTGTTTGTCCATAAATGCAAAAACAAACTAACAGGTTATAACTTGAACCTCCTAACAAATAAAGACGTGCACTGTTATAATACAAGAAATAATGACCTTTTTAGACTTCCCTATTTTTATCGAAATTGGGGAAAACAAAGAGCGTGTTATCAATCCATCTATGACTGGAATTCTCTAGATAAAGAAACTAGAAATGCCATCAGCCTAATGATTTTTAAACATAGAATATTTAGTAATTTCGTAAAGTAATTTTATTCTTATGTATTGTAGTCATATATTATTCTGTGCTCATAGATTTATTTATATAATCATATTTTAGTTATACATAGTGTAAGCAATCTTTTAGGACCTTTTTGAAAATCATTGTAAGTAATGAAAAAGTATCCTGATAAAAGATTATTATTAGACATGCAGTTGTTTGATGCAGCTTTCAACGAGTTTAGTAAATGCCTTCGTAGATATGCCAGCACAGTCCTTTCATAAATATTTCCAGCACTTCCAGATTTGACGGTGTCCTTCCATAAAAGTTTTCTTTTGTTCTCCTTGCAAGTTTTTATCGGGACTTTAGCCAATACTTTGCATCTGCCAGAATATTGCATATTCGCATGAGTTCTGGAGATACTTCTTCACCTAAAGTATTATGTGCTTTGCCATGCTGGCAAATGAAACATCGACTTAAACCCAGTCTTGATGTGGAATGCTGTAGGTCTTGATTAAAAATTTGGGAAGTTTTTCTCATTATTCCTTCTATCCTGGCAAGAGTGCCATTTCCAGACACACTAAAGCATCCCCACAGTGTGGCACTTCCACAAGTATGTTTCACAGTGGGTACCTTGTTCTTCTGGTTGTATACCATGTTTTTCTTTCAAACATAAGCAGCATATCTGTGACCAATAAGCTTTAGTTTTGTCTCATCTGCTACCAATATGTTTGTTCTTTCTTGGGTGTTCCAAGCATAATGTAGTTTGGCTCATAGATGTTTCATTCAGAGAGGTGGGGTTTTCTTGGCTTGTGTCCTTGCAGTCCGTTTCGATGCAGGGCTATGGTCATTTGGGCTGTGGAATGAACATAAAACTAGCTTACAAAACGGATTCCATGGCGCTGTTCAAGAAGCTACATAATTCTTGCTTGAATCAATAGATAAAAAGTTCTTTATCGGAATTTGTTGCTCTCAAGCAAAACAAGTGCACAACACAAGTGCACAACTGAGAAAAAGTCCCTCCAAACTTTGCGATTTTAGTGTTTTCAAATATGCACACCGTCATTGTTTTGATAATAAGTATGCATGCACATGTCAGCTAAACTTGCACCGCAGGTTAGAGGCAATACACATATCTGACTTAGGGTTGAAGCTTATGGTTTTGGCATAAGTCCTTTTGTGTGTCAGCCATGTTCCTAGCAAATGCCCTAAAGAAACATTGTGATCTCCCAGGTACCATTTTGAAGTCATTGAAGTTATGTTTTCTGGGGGAACAGTGCCCTCTTTTAGGGCACTTGCTAGGAATAGGGCTGCGATGAAAATCAACTTGTGCAATGTGGGGACAGTCAGATACCTTTATTGTCTGTAATATGTGCTTGCACTACACATGCACGCTAACTTGCATGTACCTGGAAGTGATGGCTACGCAAAACAGTCATGGCTGAAGATATTTATGAAACCCGATTATCATCATGTTTTATGTGCTTTGATGACACTGCAGAGCAAGTATGCAAAGTTACTCCTCAAAGGCTTAAAAAAGTTCTTGAATGTTGGTCTAAATGGGTTAAACTAAACTGTCAATAAGCTGAAAGAGCTTAGAAATCCCAGAAGAACATTGGTGAGGTATCTGTCAATTCATTCACAGACAAGAATCCTGACAACATTAACTTACAGTGGCATTACCGTATGAGACACTGGAGGAGATTTTGTGATGAATGAAAAACCTGTCGACTACAGGGAAAGGAAGTAAAAATTAGATGGAACTAGTTCTAAAACTTGAACGTCTCCCGTCAATTAACTGCCCAAATGTGAAAGTGAATCCAGTATAACTGAGGCGAAAAATTACTTGTCAGTCAGAAATATTTATGAATGAATACTCGAACAAATCCAGGAGAAAGACTATGGATTGATGATACTGACAATATTTGTGTAAAAGTGCAATTCGTTTGCATTATCATATTATGCCAAATTTGCATTTGCAAAGCATACAGGAGCAAATCAGCATTTGCAAATTGCAATATGGTGTCAAATTTGCATTTGCAAAAAATATCAACCACCAAATTTGCATTCGCAAAAAATTTCCTTCCACTGATTTGTACTTTAGAGTTACGAAAACTCGTCGTCAACCAGACTGATCTTTAACCTCTTATAGTCCAGTTTGTCAAAACAATATGGCAGATGTATGTGTTTGTTTTGGAAAGCATACTCAGCTCTTTGAATGAGCTAGAAAGCTTTCATCCTCCAGCAGCAGATCAATTTAAATACCTAGGATACGTGGAAACATTAAGTGTTTGAGCAGAAGAATGTCTCTGTTTTTTCAAGCAATAATGGGAAAAGTTACTGAAATAACAAGGGGAAGGATCAAAAGACAAGGCCAATATGCCGCTGACAGTCACAACACCCAGTTAAGGGATGGTTTTTAGCAACTGTGCAGTGCATTTTAAAGAAGTTACTATCGCTTTGTTGAAAACACAACTGATTCGGCCAACAGGTTAAACTTTTCCTGTCGAGAGAAAGAGTATGTGGTCCTGGGTGACCGCAAGTGATAATCACAAGACTGCAAATAGACACACTTTGAGAATTCCAATTCTCATGGTCTTGTATTCCCATCTTACTCGGGGTATCAGAATGTACTCTGGAAAGAAGACAAGAACTTTAAATGCCAACAGAAGAGGCTGGTACTCTAGCATTCATGAAGAAGAAATTGATCACATTGTTTCTGGTATTATTTAATCAAGTCCAAATGCAAGTGAAACTCTAGTTCAAGATGCATTTTGACACTGAAGTTTACTACTTAAACGTTGGCCCATACGTGGAAGTTTATGGTGTGTTGATCCAATTTCTAGGTTATTTTGTTGACATCAGCTGCTATATCACAGATGTTATCAAGTCAGAGCACCGAACTCACCAAGGCATGTTGATGGTAACCACAAATTGAAGGTTTTTTGTTCATTGAGCAATTTGTGGATACTGAAAACTTGTGACATTATTTCCTTGTAGCACCAACAATGAAGCTACCACTGCGTTGCAATATTTCACCTTATCTGTTGAAAGATTTGGGTGTCCATCAAGAGTATGCACTGACATGGGGCTGGACAATGTTGACAATGCACGATATATACTTATCAGGCATGGCACTGGCAGAGGCAGCATTATCACAGTTTCATCTGTGTATAAACCAAAGGATTGAAAGATTGTGGAGAGATGTGTCTCCTTGTGTTTCCTGTCAATTTAGAAATGTATTCTTGTATATGGAAGAAAACAGTCTTTTTGACTCTTTTAGTGAAGTTCACCTGCTTTGCTTCCACTACATTTATTTACCAGGCATAAATAGGGCACTCACTAACGTTGTAGAACAATGAAATCAGCATCCCATAAGCACATAAGAAAATCAAAGCCCAAATCAGCTTTGGGTGAGTGGCATGCTGTCGTCAGCCAATGCAATTTGTACAGCAGTTTCTGATGTAATTGATGGTACTGATGAGCAACTGTTGCATTATTACCGTTTCAGTGAAGATGGTCCAATTGTTGCTGCAAATGATAATGACAACATTGTCTTTGCACCTCCAATAAGTATTGAATTGTCACAAGAACAAGAACAGGTAATTAGGAATCAAATTGATCCACAAACTGAAGACAGTAATTATGGGATGAACATGTGAGGATGGTTAACTTACTGCAATGGATGAGGGTATCAGCACGACACTACCAGTAGTGTAAATGTATAGGCAATGTTATCAGACTCTTAATACTGTAAGTCAATGTCATGATATATCCTTCTTGAATTTTTCAATTTGTTCAAATTCAGCTATGCCCATGAGTTGTAATGAAGATAAATTATTTACTAGCAACGCAACCACCCTGGCACATTGTTATTCTATTGACAATGGGAAATACTGTCTTTTTGCATGACAGTTTTACTTGCAATAGTTCGTCATCTAACAGGTTATCCAAATGATCCAGTAGCTCTTGCCAACCCATCCTAATGTGCTCCAAGTTCTGGTAGTGCCTTACTGTTTCCCATGCAGGTCAGTTTTAATTGTTAGGAGGAGACGCTTGGATAAATAGAAATTAAGTTTAAGCCCAACAATAAATGCAAGAATACTGAAATATAGATTTTCTAACTTATTAAAATTTCATTTCATATGTACCTTTTATGAACCAAAACTAGACAGCTTAGCAACTGCAACTTCAATATTAACACTTCTACTAAAAAATAGTCATATAAAGTAGTGTGCTCTGACTTGTAGTTTAATGATTTTCTTTAGAATTGTATATATCATTTAGCACCATATCCTAAGGCTAAGTCTATTGCTTTTTTAAAATCTCCAAAGCTACTGTGATAACATGGCAGCTGCAACTGGTTATAATATGCTCCACTTTCTTGAAGGGGCTTAGTCTGTTAGCATAAAGTATTCCTTCACTTGAAATACTTTCATCAGCAGTCCAAAACTGGAGATTATTTGTTGAAGCCAGAATTAATTCAGGATCTGAAAAATGAAGTAGAAACATAGCATGAATTACATAATTACATAGTAAATTGGGTTGAGAATTATTTTTTTGGTTTTGAGCATTCCTGCACTTGAAGTACTAACACAGTCCAATCACTTTTACTTTACAGAAACTTTAATAACCTTTTTCAGTCCAAATTAACTCTTACAAATTATAGTGATGGTAAATGATGTAAACTGGTGATTTCACCCAAGCTTTAATAACAAGGTTTTTCAGGTGAAAATCACTTTTATTCTATTTGCGTATCCTCAGTGAGAATTCAGCTGACATGTGCATGTGCTCTGTTACTGGAACAAGGGGTTCAAATATTTCAAAGCGCTAAAATAGCATACTTTGGAGGAAGTTCTTTCTCAATTGTATGTCTGGTTCTCTTGGGGATCAACGGACTCTGATAAATAACTTTTTTTATCTATTGATTCATGAGAAAATTAGGTAGTTTTACGAGGCATGAAACAGAATTGCTTCTTTGGAAGCCCATTCCACTGCATAATTCTGTTTTTCCATATTTCAAATTTAGACCTGTGTCTTGGGGTCTTTATACACATCTTGCACCAGCATTCTTCCGAGAAGTTCTTCCGTTCTTTGTTGCTGTAATTTTTTGCTTTTCAACCACTGACAGTCTTGTTCTGCAGTGAATGATTCTTTTTGATTTTCTAGGTGATACTTTTTACTCCTGTTTCGGACATCCAGAAGCAGGTGGCCCCTTTTTTTAATCTCTTTCCTGCTGTGTGATTTTCAACATTTCCCAACTACTTATATTTAAAGCTATTCTTTGTAAATAGTTTGTTTGTTTTCTCCACTGCTCACGGCCAAGAACATAAAATACTTGGACATTGAAAGATAGCATGACTTTTCAATTATGTATATTATGACACTATGAAAACCAGATCCTAGCGTTTCCAGTTTTTTGCAATAGACTACTATGTTTCTGAATGTCGGTGGTTTTGTCTGAAGGCCCATTTACACCGGTTATTTTCAATGTGATTTTTCTCATGTTGATTGATGTGATAGAGTGGATAACTGGAAAGTATACTTGGTCTAACAATTTTGCTAATCCAGTCACCAGTCAACCTATTCGATCACATAGGCTAAGGGAAGAAAGATCGCGGCAAAAATCGCTGATTTAGATGGGCCTTTATGGTTCAAAGAAAAAGTAATGAATTTTTACCATAGTACTGTTGTGTTGTAAACAGCACTTGCAAATATGTGGAAAAGAATTAAATTTTTATGGGGATAATAATTATGTCATCAGCTGTTCATTTTCAGGCAAGTCTAGTTTTTTCACTTTCGAATGTTTTCGCACAGTTTTCTCTGTTTACTTTGTTGTTATATTCAGTCCATAGTCGAATGACTATTTGATTTTTGTTTCACTTTGTAAAGAGAACTAGAAACCAATTAATTACACACCCGACACAATCATATATGAACAAAATAGCTGAAATTGGCCTTAACTGCTTGACATTTTAAACATTTGCCACACGTATAGACTGCCTTGTTTCTCTTTAAAGTACAATGTTACTAACTTACCTGGTTCTGCCTGTTTTTTGGCACTTTCCATTGTCAGCCCTCTCCATTTCACTGTTAATGTTATTTCATGACATATAGCTGTCATTATTTCAGAGAAGATGTGCACCATTGGTATATAATCCAATATTCACTTGACTTTTACTAAGAAATATTCTAGGTCATATCTTGGCCAAATTTTGCTAGAATTTAATCAACTGCTTTTTGGTATAAAGTGACAATTTTTGCCAACTCTTGAAAGATTACGTTGATCATTTCTCAAAACTTCTGCAGGAAAACTAAGAAAAGGATTGACAGTGGTGGAAAACATGTTATCTTTGTAGAGTTACTCATTCACCCCAAACTACGGCATGTTTTAGAAAACTGCTTATAAGTCAAGAGTTTCAGCAAACCAGCCACTTAATTTGTAATATTATATCTTTTTTGTTTCACGTCTGGAAATTCTGATATACTTGTTACGATGAATGGGTTATAATTTCAGATTTTAAACTTCAACAGAATAAAAAAAAAAGGAATGCATGTTACATTGTTTTTAATACAGTTAAGCCTGTGGACAATCAACTGCTCGGGCCTTTGATAAGTAGCTGTTGTTAAGAGGTGGTCAAGGTGAAGAGATTATAGTGGTAGGAAAGATACTTTAGTCTGGACCAAAAATCATGCATGTGGTGTAGAGCTGGCTGTTGAAGAGTTTCAGTGATAATTAAACTTTAAATTAAGCATTTGGTATTAGTAGTGTTTTCAGTCTTGCATAAAACGAGCAACTCTACTAGTGTATAAACAATTTTATCTCCATCCACGATAGCTTTGCTGACTAAAACCTTTGGTATTTTTATAGATGTTATTCAAATGTGGGCACAGATTCTAATGAATGCCATCATTCAAGTCCGTGTAAGTTTCAACATAATGCAACAGTCCCTTCATGTGCTCAGTATATTGAGACAATGATTATTTGGCTATAATAAACATGCTTAGTGACTAAGCAGAACTGCAAGTAACTATGTTTCAGGTACAACTTTTTTCTTTGCACTGGTATATGAATAACATGAAACATTCAGTCAAATTGATTAGCAATGGCAGCAAAAGATTACGGTTGTTCTAAGAGTTTATGAAACATAGTTTTGCCTTCATTTCATTATTTTGTTTGAAAGTGGACTTTGACTAGGAATGCTACCTGCAATTCGTTTATATTTCATTTTGTTGTGAAATTATCATAATTTTGAGAAGTTGGTCTGTGGCGTCACTGCCTGTAATGGACTTGATTAAAGATCAAAAAATCTGATTTCTTAGTCCAGATTTGACCAAGTAAGTACAAAAATATTTCTTAGGTCACTAGTATCACCTGTGTGATTATAGTAGCATATTTTAATGATTGTTAAAGCAGCGCGATAGAACCTAGGCTTATTATTTTTATACATTGTAACTTTTGACATGGAATAGGATATTTTAATAACTATATTTTTCTTTTTTTTACTTCTTTGTCCATTTTGGTAGGTTTACATTTGTAGATAAATCAGATACAAGTTATGTTTTCAAAAGCATAGAACTTTTTGGCAAATGAACTGTGTTGGTTCATTTGAATGAACCAGGTGTTGTTTGTTGCCTGGCTGTGTTTTGAGTTCTTTAATTAACTCCTTTCTGAATCAATTCAGTTGCAACGAATGATGTTGTGGGATATTTTTTTCCAAAGGTTTACTTTATGACCCAAATTCACCAGAGTTATACCTGACACGTGCAGGTATTTCTTTTCTGTATTTAAAATGTGAAGGAGTTGTATGGGCATGCACTTCCTGTATTATTGCTCAGTTCTCTTCTAACCATGTGCTTTGCCACCAAAATATAACTTCAACAGCGCGAAGGGCGATGGGCAAAAAGAACCACAAATGTTTTGACCCACTGAAGTTTGCTTTTGTATAACTGAAAAATCTGCAAAATCTGCAAAATAACTTTAACAAACAGATTTGTTTGTGACATAGTTTGTGATAAAGAAAATGGTGAGCATGTGAATAAAATAAATGAATTCAGCCACTCGTGCAACTAGAGCCTTGCTCTTTTGAGTAATCATGTTTTCAATAGTTGATTTAACTAGCATTCATCTCAGCTCGCACACAGGAGTTTGCATGTTCACAGTATGCATAAATTGAGAATTACAGTGCTTGGCAGCATAGAATCTCTCAGGAACAGCCTGTATTTGCCAGGTAACTGCCAGCATGGTAAACTATTTACACTAGATGGTAAACTTTAAACTTGCTATTGCTTTAAAAATTATGAGAGTTCTTTTGAGACCAAATTTGATATGATCATGAGAGATCTGCTTTCAGACAAGGCGATGATGAGGCAACTTTTTGCTTTATAAACACTTTAAATGCTTGGAATTAATGCTCACATAGAATTGCAGAGTTTTTCCACAGGTTAAGTTAACTGGAACCACCCAAAATGTGTGCCCACTTTCACTGGAATTCAGTGTTTATGAAAAAGAAAACATTACTGTTTTTCTGTAGCAAGTATTTGAGATATCAGATGGAGGGCTTATCATATTTAATATGGAAGCATGTAGCACTAGCCTATTTGATAACTATAGTGGTACAATAGTTTGAGTGTCTTCAATAATAACGTAAACGGCCCTATAGAAATGCTATTGGATTGGATAAATAATTACATTTTTAGGCTGCATAATGAAAATGTCCATTGCATTATCGCTAAAATGGATTTTTTGTACTACATGGCTGAAAAGAGTCAGTTAAATGACAGTGCATTGATTAGGTGTCATTGAAGAAATAAAGCATCATACATTATAATTATTTGGAAGCAAGAGTTCACTAAGAAAGAAGAACTGCATACTTCAATAGGCTAAGCCATGTGTTTTATAATGCGTCAAGTTCCTCCATCTCGACGATGTGTGAACAACAATGCTTTGAGATGCCTCCCTGTAGTTCAATAAAGTTTTGCAATATCTGTCATTTTACTACAAAACTTTGGAGAATTTCAGTCTTTTGCTTTATCACAAAAGGCTGTCATGTATCATGGTTTTTGTTTTAATTATATTAATGATTTTTATAGAAAGAAGATGAAACTAATGTATCTCAAGCTCCTGGGGGTGACATGTTTGAACCGGATAAGAAAGTATGTAATTGTTTGCATCTTACCTTAGTGGTATTATTTCGTGAAACTCTTACTGTTAATTGATTTCCCACTACATAAGATTAGCAAAAAGTTGTGTTGTGACTGTTTGCAGTAAAGATGTACTTACTGTAGGACTTAGCAACAATTTTTTTGTTTCATTTTTTGCAATAGCCAATCTTTCTTATGAATTTGTGGTCTACACTCTCAACAATTAGGAAGTTCTAATGAAAGTATGCTTAAGGTCTACAAAAGATTTGTAGTACTACATGATTACAGCAGTGGAATGATTGTTGATCTGAGCAAGAATGAAATCCATCACAATACACACAAAGCCAGTTTCTAATTGTGGAAATTCAATACATTGTTCAAATAAATAACTTGTTTGAAGTTCAGACAGTTCACTTTTTGGGACTTCTTTGTACCATGTATACTTCAAAATCGTATGTCACAGCAGATTCTCTGAAAAATAGCTTCACCTTTGTTTGTGATCAGCTAAACATTCACAAGCCATTCGCATGGGCAGTTTTAAACCGTTAACGTTTGATTTCTAATGCTTTAACAATTGAACTGTGTTGCAAATTATTTCACTTGTTAATAGTTAATTTTACAGAACCCAACTTTAGTGGGCTTTTGCAGTCAAGTTGATTTATTAGCAAGAGTTTATTAATTGTACCTAAGTATGGCAATAAGCTGTAGACCTAATAGGTAAGAAACAATGCTGAAGAAACTTACTTGAACTATTAATATTGTCAGTATAGAAACTTGCAAGTTCCTGTATCATAAAGTTTAAGGCAGTAATCATGGCATTAGGGCAATTTTCAAGCATGATGTCCACAATGTCTCTAGTAGAGAACAGTACCGGCCGCGAGTAGCGTGACGCGACTCATGAGTTACTCGTGAGTGACTCGTGAGTGACTCGCGAGTGACTCTAAAGTAGCAAGTAGCGAGTGTGTGAGTGACTCGCGAATGACTCTAGAGTAGTGAGTGTGAGTGTGCAAGTCATTCGCAAGTGGCAAGATACTTACAACGCATTTTGGTGGATGCATTTACATGTTTGTTTCTGGCAGTGAACGTGATCAAATTCACTATTAAGAGAATTAAAGAAAATATATTCATTTAACAAGACTTGAGTTGGCTAAAGAAAAAATGCTTTTTTGGCTACTAGATAAATATTTTCACGATTCCAATACGATTGTAGTCATTTATAAATTATGATACATAAATGTCTGAGTGCTACATATGTCTATGAAGAAATTCAGCCGTATACACCATTATTGCAGTTACAGAGCTATACACTCTAACCTTGCATTGTAAACAGTGTTGTGTAAATATGTTTACTGCTCCAAATAAGAGCTTTATACCAAGCAGCAATGCCGGATGGCAATGATTATTACATTTTTGTTACATTATTTCACGATAATATCGAGTGTTGCATTGACAAGGATTCATGTTTGTTTATACTGCAGTTAATGATTCTCAGCTTCTTTGTTATTGGGTTATAAATCTGAATAAAAATCCTAGGTGAATACTCACAAGAAGAACCACAACGTGCTTTAGTGGCCTTTGATCGAAGCATATTAAAATGCAGGGCCCTGTTAGAACACTAAAGCTTATATTTATCTTTGATCTACAAGCTAGTGAAAGAGCATTTTTGAAACCACTTATTATGGTATTATATAACCATAAGATAGTTATGATCTTTTTATTTAAACAGAAATGATGCAAACCGAGTAGTTCAGTGTCATAGTGAATATTGGAATATTGGAATTGTAAAAATATTTGCCTAGTAGCCCAAAAAACATTTGTTTTTTAGCTCATCCAAGTCTTTTAAATGAGTATATTTTCTTGATGCTGTTCTCTTGAATTTGATCTCATTCACTGCCAGAAAACAAACAGTGTGTAAATGCATTCACCAAAATGTTTTGTAAGTATCTTGCCATTCGTGAATGACTCGCACACTCGCACTTCTTACTCTAGAGTCAGTCGCACACTGGCTACTTTCTACTCTAGATTCACTCGCGAGTCACTCACAAACGACTCGCAAGTGGCTTTAGAGTCACTCGCAAGTAACTCGCAAGTCGCGTAATGTTGCTCATGGCCGGTACTGTTCCTGATTATTCCCAACATGCTCAAAATGAAAAAAATGTTCTTGGAAAGTTTAGGCTTTTGTTATAGTATTTATAAAGTTGATAATATGTCTGGGGTAAATTATCAAATACCTGTCCACTTTTGTAACCGTTTTCTTTTTTCGATACTGTGATTCGCAGTGAAAATTTATCACATTTTTATTATGAAGCCACGCTATTTGAAAAGGACTGTGTAAAGTGTATTTCTTCAGTGACAAGAAGTGATACACAGCGAAGGGGCAATACTTAACACTAAAACTATATTGCTAAGTTATTATAAAGCTGCATCTTTTCAAAATCAAAAAGATTGGGTAAACGACATTTTACAGTCATCTACGATGATACTAATTTAAAAATATATGATGTCATTCAGCAACTCGTTCTCGATAAACCATAAAATGGAAAACTAATCTCTCAAAACTATTTTTTTCAATATAATACTGCTTCATATTACTCAAATATACTGTTTTTTTTGTTTTTCATAGAACAGGCACAAAATGTAAAACAGAAATACTAAGTTTGGTTTTGCAACAATGCACGAATGCGTAAAGTATATCTGAGATAACTTATTTTTCCTTCTCAATACAATGTTATCTAGCTAACATATAAATTTGTCTAATTGCTGCTTTTTTACATGTAACCTATAGACATCGATTCTCTTATAGAACTGTCCATATATTTTCTTTGCATCATTCAAGAAAAATTTTAAAAGGTCTTCACCTTTATGTTCATATCTTCAAATACGTTCAGCCCAGTGTACAATGAAAGCATGTAATTCGATAACCAAATGCTGGAAATTTCACCTTTACCTGGTGCCAATGTCTTGTATTTTGTTTGTATGGTCTCCATCCTCAAACTCCTTTGAATGGTTTAAAAGCAATTGCTTGTAGTTATGTTCTACAAAATTTGAATATGCCTTCCAACAGTCAGATGTTATGAGCGTGCTCTTTGGAAAAAATCTTTGAATTATTGGCTACAGCATTGCCTCAGTTCTTTTATTAACCGCGGACTTAAAACCCTTCCGACTTCCCTCTTCTTTACTGCCAAATACCCATTGCCATTGTACCTTATGCCCCCTGTGTTGTTGCACTTTACAGATTTACTTTCATCAATTTGCACCCTCTTATCTGGACCACCAGTTTTCGTCGCACTCTAAATGACTGACCTCACATATTTCCTGACAAAAGCTATCCCAATCAACAAGCATATTTGCACACAAGTCAACTCACATCATTTCCTGCTCAACCCCTCTACACCATCAATATGTCATTCTCAAAATTTATTCCAAAGTCAAATTGTTTCCCTCAAACCAACTATATTTTAGTATTTACAAATCAACCTTATGCCTTTTGGTATACATCTGCTTTCTACATTCCCGTTACAACCATCCGATTGATTGTTACACTCAATCAACTTTATGTCACTATCAAATTGAGGGCATAACCTACTTTTTCTAATCAGTTTCCTTCACATGAGCTGACTTATCACCCGATCCTTGCTTGAGACAACTTTGTCTTTCAGTTTATTATATGCTCAGGTGCCATTTTTGTGGCATTTACAGTGCTGGTAGGTTCCTTTGCCCTCACATCCACCGCATTGCTCTGCAACACTTGGGTATTTGAGGAATGACAGCTCAGTTTGACTTTGTTTTTGTTTTCCTATTTTCAACATCTTGAATTCCAATATGAGCAAATTTTTTTTTGCAATCCGTTTTTTGGCAGTTTTTAACTAAACATCATAAACAATGCTACAATAGCAGCCCAAACTCTAAAGCTTGCAAATGTCACACTTGATACTTCATTTATTCACAATATTTCGCACATTTATTTTGGCTATTTTTTAGAAAGTAAAATGACCACAAAACATTAGAAGTCCTGAGTGCAACTCAAAACCTCAGTCAATAGTTTTAAAATCTGAAATGCATGCCATACTATCGTGTCACTTACTTACCATAATACTGTGTTGCTTCTTGTATCACCGGCTTAACAGGATGCTATGCATTTTTTAATATCTGGCTCTGTGTGACTCACCTCCAGTTCACTTCCATTACAAAGTGTCATGGCTTCTCACCCACTACCGAAATGATGGCTTCTAATCCTCTGACTAAGGCCCTGTTTACGTGATACCCGAACAAAGTCAGACTGGGACGTTTCATATTCGTCATAGTATTATTTATCACAGTTTTTTCCATGAGATCGAGTCAAAGTACTGGTCAAAGTGATCTGAAGTCAATCTATCTGTTGTACCGAGCTGAGTATCTCCAGACAGGTATGAATCCAGAGTGGCGGTAAGAATGTCAATGCAGAAATATCTTTTAGTGGTGTTAGTTTGCAAGAAGGCATGTGCACTTTGCAGCATTACAGTGAAAACATGCCTTTTTACCCTATTACCAGTGTGTTGAGGTTATTTTGGCAGTCTCATGTAAACCTGATGGCAATGTTGATTTTCGTAGTGGTCTAACTTAGTTCCAGTCTAAAGTAAACACTGGGCCAAAATCTGTAGACAACATGAAAATAGATGAGCAGCTCTTCACAAACGCATTGCTGGAATGTCATATGAGCATTCTAATCTTTTCAAACAAGAAGTGTGGACATTAGTGAAAAATAGAACGATTTTCTTTGGTGGCTCCATTGGACACTTTGCTTCATCTCTTCTTACCACTGCAGCTTTCATTTTGGCTAACAATGGAGCAACAATTGGATATGCTATCAGTTACCAAATATTTTCACCACGTTTGTTCGCTACCCAGTCGCTAAAACATCACCGGCAATTGGCCATTCAGCCACAATGCTCATCTTCTCCATGCCTAAATCTAATGATGAATAAATCATGCTTCTGCGTTGTGCCACTTCGTTCACCTTGGTTAAACATCTGTTGAACATTCGGAAAGCATACGTTTTTTCCTCAGAGATATATGATGCTCTTCATGAAGTGTTAAAGTTGGGTGGCGAAACAGCAAGTTGGGAATGGGCAACGTTTACCTATACTTTTCTCCGGAGAAAGAATGCCATGCCATTTCAGTGTGGAGAAAATTCGTGAGAATAAGCGAACACACCATTTGCTATTTTAGATGCAACTCAAATGCCTAACGCCTGAACAACTCGCTGCCCAAATTGACCAAGAACCTGGACTTATGGACTGATTTCTTGTTTTTATTCCATTGGCACTTTGACCTACACCCCAACAGCATGTCGATGCAACAAACTCAACAGAAATAGAGCATGCCATTCAACTTTTTCGAGAAATGAATACCTTATTTACAGCAAGACTTAACGCTGCAGTTTTTGATACTGTTATGTCTTCGAAATCCAGGAAATCCCGCTTTGTTCCTTGCATGGTATTAGCACTTGATGTTTGTACCTATGTTACGTGCTCACTATTAAGTGGACAAATGCTACAGCAATTCCCTACACTTATAATGAAGGAAACAGTTGAAAATGCGATCACATTTGTTGAATACCTAGAGCTGCAAAGTGATGCACTTTGGAAGGTGAAAAGTTTGACAACTAATTGTACAACCTATTCATTGTAAACAACTAACAGTGTAAAAAGTCATATAATTAATCAACACCACATAGTACACTTGTTAAGGAGTTGTCTACCCCTAAAATCATTAATTGTTCTTCTTCATCTGTTTCTTTTTATGTTTTCAAATTTACTCTCTCTGTCTTCAGCCTTTCTCTGTTTTTAATCTAGTTTTCTGTATCCTTATTCCTATTTTCTTGGCTTGTACTTCTCAGAATATTTCAATTACAATTCAAATAATGAAATTTTAATTGAATGTTGAAATTTTTTCTACAGCTCTTCAATATATTTTTCAATTTATTCAATCAGTCACGCAAGATTTTTTCGCGACCTACTGAGAAAGCAGTCTACACAGTCTTCCCTGGTCCAATTCTCTCGTACCAAGTGTTCAAGTAGTAGGACTCACCGAAAACTCTCCAATCTGTCAATGAAACAGAGTATGATTCTGCGCTTTGTCAGCCACTTGCCAACTGTGGCACTGTGATTTCCGCCAGAGTTGCAAGAATGCCAAGACCAATGTTAGGTTCTGTAAAAAAACTGTCATGGCATGGCCATGATATTTGCTAATTATGCTATACTGAAATGACAAAAAGTACAGCCATCAGTGTCACAGGAACAAGCAAATGCATATGAAAGAATACAACATTCCAATGTTCTCTTCAGTAGACTATAGTGACTGCCAATCCTTCATGCATTTAACTGTACAGTATACACTCATAATCTTATTCTGTTGTACTTATGCACTAGGTGGCAAAAGAATGCGTCCAGTACAAATATTGGCAAAATTTTGAGAAGAATGTTTTTTCTGAAATATATACTTGCATTAACTACTTGCACATATGCAGTGAGGTTGGAAATTTTCACCCGAAATTTGTTGGTGAAATGTCGGCAATGTATAATTGAAAAATTTGTGGAGGTGTCAAAAGGTGCTGTGCAGCAAACTGTGTAAAGCTTCAGAAAGATGCAGTCCTATTCTAGCTTGCCAAAACCTGGGAGAGCAAGTAGTACAACACCACAGGAGGATCAGTTTATGAAACTAACGTCTCTGCACAATAGAAGAGCAACTGGTAGAATAGTTCAATTGTAAAATAATGCCACCCGAGGGAAAGCAATCAGCAAAACAACAGTAAGAAGGTGATTGGCTGCAAATGGTCTTAAAGGAAGAGTTGCAGTTTCTAAACTGTTACAGTTTCTTATAAATAAGCGGTAGAGGTTTTATGGGCAAAAAGTACTCAAGCTACAGTACAGAAAACTGCAAAAACGTACTAAGTTTGAAATTCGTGGAATAATCATCGTGTTTGTGTGAGAAGACGTGGTGAAAGGTTGTCAAATCAGTGTTTCAAGTCGACAGTGAAGCATGGCAGTGGAAACATCCAAGTCTCGGGCTGTTTCAGGTTTAATGGTGTCGGGAGTCCTTACTTGATAAAAGGCAATCTTGAAAATAAGCAATACAATGCTATTCTCCAAAGGCATGCAATACCATTTCGCAAATGATTATGCGGGAGAGTATTTTCCCTAAATCAAGACAACAATCCTAAACACACCTCTCACTTGTGCAAAACATATTTAAAGAACTAAAAAAACCAAGGTGAATTGAAGCTTATGGCATTTCCTCCTCAATCACTTGATGTTAATCCAATTGAACATTTGTGGGGTCACTTAAAAAGAGAAAAAGTAAAATGTGAAGTGACAATCCAGAACAGGCTATGGGATGTACTTTCTGAATGTTGGAATAAAATCGAACCAGAAACAATTTTATATCTTGTCAAATCCATGCTGAGAAGAGTTCAAGCTATTTTGAAAGCTAAGGGAGGACAAACCATGTACTGGAATCTATCTGAAGTAAAATTTAACATTGTAGTGATAGAGTAGGTAGGTAGGTAGGTAGGTAAACTTTTATTTCAACACGTTAACCCCTTCAACAAATGCTGGTTTCCAAGTGGGACGTGAATAAAAACTACGAATATTTACAAATTAATAAAACACACAAAAT
>JAOBYK010010018.1:0-21581 GCA_025434845.1 Phenganax subtilis | reverse complement strand
CCATGTTTTTGATTACACTTTGATGATAAGAGCCATTATAGGAGCCCTCCCTCCAGATAGTATATACAGCTCAGTGGATAAACCCAATATGGCGGTTCATCCTTATCATTTTCATTCTGTCAACCAAGTAGTATTACCAGGTGATATAGTTGCGAATAAAGTAAAATTTGCGAAAGATGTGGACAAAACGTTAAAGCTGAAACTCGGACCTGGATTGAGAACGGACAAAGATAATATTGTGGCGTATAAATGCGGTGTATTGAGAGGAAACAAGACTACGTTTTGGGTTGATACCAACCAGAAAAGGGTATATTTTCCAATTCATGATTTCTTAATGTGTTGTGTGTGATCTGCTAGCCTCCTTCCTGCTATGCCAAATAGCAAAAGATATTCATCTTAAATTTCTACTAAACCTCTCTGATTAGGCCAAGGGAAGTGAGGTATCAGTTTACCGTCGCATGGCTTTCAATAAATTGATGCGGATTTTTTTCATTATTGATTATTCATTATTTTTTACTTATTGTTAATACACAGAAATTTAAGAACCCACCCTTTACTTCAGGAATATATATCAAATATCAATGACCACATACTTTTTAAAGCAATATGATATAATGATTGGGCTCAATGGAGCCACTTCATCTATGTTTATTCAAAGTATTTTCACAGAAAAATTTTGGCTGAATTCAATGTAATACATAAAGTAATGAGGGGGGGGGAAAGGGTACGAGCCTTTTACCGGCGAAATAATTTTTGAAATATTTTCACCAAGAGGATAATAAAAAAAAAATGAAAAAATATGAAATAATGAAAATTTCACGCGGGAGCCTAAATAGATGCGTGCGGGTGACGATAAACTGATACCTCACTTCCCTTGGCCTTAAGTGACTTGTGTCCTACACCAGACTCACTGGCAGTGTGCTATACTTTGTTGAATATACTCTATGTAGTCTGCACAGCTTACAAATGTGCAAGAAATGGAGCTGCTTGCATCGTATTAGGCTAACTTTGTTTTTGCATTGTTAATTATTTGCACAAATTATGCATTACACATTGTTTGCACCAGGGGCCAGGTGTTCGTACGCTGTTTAGCTCAAACGGCGTATAACTTCAAAATATACATCATATTTATGTTTTTCTTGAACAACGAAATTGAAAGCTTTTTACCTGAATGCTACTATTATGTATTTATCTATAGTTTAATTTGATAAGTTTAAGCTAAACGGTGTATGAACAACTGCATGGCCCCTGTACAGTATGTAACTACGTTTTGAATGTTATTCCATCTGGTACATGAAATGTTCAGTATTTTCCTCATTTAACATACAATAACATTGTGAAATCATATATATCATTTAATTTTAAAGCCATTTTGTAGGTTTTGATATCTTAGTTCAGAAAACCAGTATAAGAATCTCTGCTATACTTTGTGTAACATTACTATTAAGAAAGGCTCATGTAGGGTTGCTTGGACAAAATGTGCTAGACATGAAGAAAAACATTGCTAGACCAAAATCCAAAAACCAACTTAACTTTTCACAAACAATTGTCTTCTGTTAATTATAAAATGAATTAAAATTTTTAGTATGTGCCGGTAAAGGATGAGAAAGTTCTTGGAGTGATAAAGAACAGAGGAACAGAGAGTTATCAAGTTGATATTGGAAGCAGCATGCCTGCTGCATTGCCATTTCTAGCATTTGAAGGAGCAACAAAAAAAAATAAACCTCAATTGAAGGTACTGCGTCGATACGGTTTTAAAGTATTTAAATTGTGTGGAAGTTTTTTATATAAAAGCTTCAGTAATATCAGTGGTGTAACTTAACGCTTGCCCGGGGCAATAAAAAAACAAGACGGGCAAGTAAAAGTTTCTTCTTGGTTGCCCGAACGGGCAAGTAACTTTGCCCCAAAAAGCTAGTTATGTATTAAGTTTATATCATTATAGTCCAATAGAATTTTTCAAGTAGAAATATAATTTTTCGGTATTTACCACGGTTTTAACTCTCATTACACAAAATTAACAACGAAGTATGTCACTGATTTAACAAAATATCCATTGCATTCGATGCACGCCTTTATGTCAAAATGGGCGCTGACGGTCACAATTCACAAAAACCGATTCAATGCACTTGAATTTCACGTACAAATTGTCAAACGCGTGCACGGCTGTAGAAAATAGTAAGTGTTTACTATTTCAATGGACAAATCGATGCCTGATGGAAAGTGGATTTCATTCAGGGCAACCAATTTTCATGTCCAACTTGCCCTGAGTGCAAGTGATCCAAAAAGTTAAGTTACACCACTGAATAAGTGTGCCAATTTGCAAGAAACTGTCAGTTTTCTAATAATGTCAGTCATCAAGTTTATTATATGAACCTTTAATAGCTAATAAATAGTACTTTTTTGTAACATTCTCATAAGACTTTGTGAGAAATTTGACTGGACATTTATTTTGAAGTCGAATTATAAGATAAAACGTATCCTGAACACATTTTATTACATGAGCAGTATAATTTTTTATTTAGATTGGAGATTTGGTGTATGGTCGTTTATGTGTCGCCAATAAAGATATGGAAGCAGAGTTAGTGTGTGTGGACATTAATGGTAAAGCAAATGGCTTGGGACCATTGACAGGCGGGTTTCTTTTCACCCATTCATTGGGTTTAACTAGAAAGTAAGCAATTGTAATTCAATTTCTCAACGAGTACTGGTTAAAAAATCTCGTAAATTTCGTGATTGCAAGCAAACAATTTGTGGAATAACTTTTAATGTTGATACTTGTTTGTCAACAACTTAAATGAAAAAATTTTTACCTTTCAACTGAAGGCTCTTTGTTGAGGTAATAGTACATGGTAGAGAGGTTAAGATACCGCTATTTTGCGTGACAGCTACGGGTAGCGTCATTTTTATCACGATATCTGGCAGACTTCTTTTCGTTAATTTCACATTTTCTTCCGATTTCTTGCAGACTATAGTTTTGTGCTAAAGAATGTAGTAGTTAATTTTAGGTAGACGCACACATATTCCAGAAAATCATCACGAAAAATCAAGCTGCCTGAACACGTTACAAGAAATCGTAAAATCTTAACCTCTTCAATAAGATTGTTCAAGTAGAGGAATATGCATGCAATTTCATCAGGTTGATATTTCGCTTTTTGATTAAATCACCTCTTGTAAATACGTTAAGGCTGCTTTCCAGTTACGCGTTTTGACACGCACGTAAAAGTTTAAATCCTTCAAAGTTTTATACTTTTTAAAAACACAACAACAAGTAGACACGTAGTTATTTAGAGTTCAGTATTCTTAACGTTTCTTCTTGCGATTGTTTATAAAATAGGTTTTATTGCAATTTTAACTTTTACGTGCGTGTACGCGCGTGTCAAAAACGCGTAACTGGAAAACAGCCTTTAGTTTGATTGATTTATGTATATTCAGGTTACTTCATGCAGATAGCTATGTTCTCAAAGTTCTTGGAAAATCGTTTTCTTTCGAATCTTCGGTAGCTATGAACGGAAGAACGTGGGTGAAATCAGACTCAATTGACCAAACACTACTTATAGTGAATGCGATTGAACGCTCGGAGTATTTAACAGCTTCACAGATTCGACAAATGATCCATGAACTTCTGCAAGGTATGCATGATTAGAATTTGTGAATGAAACAAAGGCCAGTCTAGGAATGCTACACTGTGTAGGCCAGTAAGCGAGTGTGCTTGATATGTACAGTTATCGCGTGATGCAACCAGTGAAATGTTTGAACAAGATTTTAAAGGCCTGCTCGTCGCCGATGATCCGTGACGATGGGATCGTAAGAACCAAAAAAATTTGGTGATGGCATCGATGATCATAGATAATACCATTAAAAGTATGTTCAAATAAATAACCTGATGAATTCTCACATGTCGCCGACGATTAGCGACGAGGGCTTTGTAATATACTCCCAATTCAATCTCAGGAAACAAAATAAGCTGTTCCCTTCGATCGAGCCGATGATTTACCATGATCGGTTGCGGAAAACTAAGCCTGGCCAATAGTCGGTGACGTGGTCGCAGTGGCGGAGACTTCCAAAACTATAGGGGTGGCCCGAGGCCAAATTTTAAACATATACTGCAGTATGCTAACAGAATATTGTGGCAAAACTTGTTTTTTTAAATGTGTGTGTTTATACTGTGCCATCTGAGTGTAAACATAACAACAGAATTCAAAAGTGAATGTGGCAACTACGTTAAATGGCTGTAATTTTTGTTATTTGGCGCCTTCTCTCGAAATTATTGGGAAGCTCAAGCCCCCCCCTGCCCCCCCCCAAGTGTCGGCCACTGTGTGGTCGCCGACATGAGAAGCAGGCTTTATAAAGAAGAAAAACCGAAAAGTTCGTTCAGGACAAGTATTTTAAAAATTTCCAAAGCTTTTAAAGAATTTCGTTAATTTGCATTAAAAGTATTTTTAATTTAAGCGATGATGTACATTGAACAACGTTTTATATACCGTAGAATGTAGAATTGCAATAAAACGCTCTACGTGGGTTATTTAAAACTCTGGCAATAATCTGCAGGTGCATGGACGATTGTAACAATCAGATTGTTATTGGGAAAATTTTTCTTACTGCAAGAAAACATGGAATATTTCTAAGGAAAGTTGCGGCCTCATGTAGTTTCAACGTTCCATTCAACATTGACGAAATCTAGTCTTGGACCATCGTTTATTAAAATACATGTTTGCGTGTTTAGTGATGGCTAGGGCCATACGCTGAATAGTTATGAACAATTTCAGTATATCTCCTTGCAAACCTAATTTTGGAAAACATAAATGATTTTTTTCAGTACTGGGCTGAACAAATTCCAGGCCACTTTTCATGGATAAAGCCACCAGAAGTAAACGTAGGTCTTTTGGATGCCTTGTATTGCTCTGCCCAAGGCACTACTTTAGCTTCCCAGTATTGTGTGCCTTTAAAAAAGTAAGCGTCTATTGTTGGATCCTGAATAAAAAATCCATCATCCACTCCTAACGGGACGCCGTACCAAGGCAGCTCTCTAGGGTTGTTGCGCAGAATACTTCGTTCAGTATGCCAGTCGTCAAATTCCCACGTAAGATTTCCTTTGATAACCCACGTTGACGTTGGATGTTGTTGCATACTTGCGCATGCGTCGATATTGTCTGGAATTTTACGCCCTCCATATATGTTAGCGAAATACTGGTTTAGTGTCTTGACCGTAAGTCGTTTATACCTTGGGTCATAATGATACACACGATTGCCTTTAATAAAAATATATCTCGTTCCATCGCGTTGTAGCCTATAGACATAAGATGAGGCGCAGTCCAAGTCCGACGGTATTTTCAATTTGCCGTGGCTAGGAAACTCATCATTTATATTTTTTGGATAACCGTCCTTGACACGTTTACTTGTCCCATCCCATCTCCAAACCAAGTCTTTTCGAAAGAAGTGAATGTCATAGGAGAATATGTTGAATATTACACCATCTATCTTAGTTTGACATGGACCTACATGAATTAGGTTTTTTAAAAGTCAGCAGTTGCATATATGTTGAATTCGTATGTGCAAGAGACGTGATGTATTGCGCTGGTAAGCCATGGGAATGCGTACTAAAATGTGCACATTCGTTCATAAGAATGCATCAATCGCATCACTTATTGCAACATTTTAGAGCTGTGTACACACCGGATTTTTTACCTCCGGCTCCGGAAAAACAAACTCCGGCTCCAATAAAAAATTTTCCTGCTCCAGCAAAACTGCAAAAAATCGAACTTTCATGGAAACTTTCCATTGTAAAGTGGAAACACTTTCATGCATAGAATGAAATATTTTCACGTGAATTTTCGTTCTTCGTCGCTACTAATCGCGCGTTGTTCAGAGTATATTTTCGTCGGACGTTTATCAAATTTAGTGGGACGTTTACCGAAGTCCGACAGTAGTCTGCAGCACAAATAAATGCTGCTGGAGTTTTGCCGGAGCTGAACAAACTCCGGCTCCGGCGCACAGCACTAGAAAATTTACCAGTCTCATCACTGATTTCAAAGTGATTCGGAACGTGTGAGGGGAAATGATTCTAAATAGACAACCTACCGTATAGTGCTTTTATGCCTTCTTGATCATCTTTTGGCAAGGTAGTTGTTGGTGATTTTGCTATGTAGTGTGGATACATAATACTGTCGGGGAAGAAGGAGTGAAACAAACCCAGAACATGACCAATCTCATGAAGGGCGACCTGGTACAAAAGTTTTTCTGTCCATCGTTCCTCCTCGTCAAAATGAATATCCCCAGCTCGCCCAGATGTAGGTGAAAATGCGTGGGCTAGCGTTCCACCGGGACCATCAAAAGGTTCTGGATCCATGAAATGATAACCTAAAACAAAGGAGATCTTCAGGCACCGCTTATGCAAAGCCCGTTCAGCTTATACGGCGGATAAGCTCAAAATATAAATCATATTTATAAATTTCTTGTGCAACCAAACTAAATGGTCTTTCCCTGAATACACATGTTATGTATTCAGTTAAAAAACTTAGTGCGAAAAAGATACGAGAATGTGTATTTGACTTCAGGCTTATCCGCTATTTAAGCTAAACGGGCTTCGTGAACCTGACCTAGACTGCTTGTACCGGCCTGCACACGATACTACTATTTATATGAGTACAACACAATCCTTGCGCAAAACCGATTTAGAAGTTTGAGAGGTTGGAAGGTTGTCTCACTTCTGAAACACATCATTAGCGTACGAAGTCAACAGAAGAAAGCCTAGAAACTAGATTAGTAACAGGGATGATGGATTATTCTCATCCTACAATTTTAAGGTGGTCGATATTCACAACTTATTCTCAATAGTTTGAAACCTGCTTATGTTAACGCGTCTGCTGTATAATTTTTTCGCATACCTTTTACAAAGTAGATGGAAATATCTCCATATCCTATAGTTGCTTTTGTAAACAAAAACTGGGTCCCCCTTTCCCACACCTTGAAAGCTCTGTAGAAAATTTCTTCCTGTTTTGCGTGTGATAGTTTTCTAGAGTATTTATCAATCTGCCATGTGAGGCTAGTTTTTGTCCATTTGAATGTTTTACCCTGTTGCCATATATTGTATCTTTTTGTGCGATGATGTGGCGTCACCATCTTGTCAGTCATTCCACATCGAGGGGTGTTCATCAGCTTTACTGTGTCTTTATTCAACTTGCCTGTTACTTTTAAGCCAAACGATTTTTGGAAACTTTTGATTCCATTTGAAATCTCGTCCTTCGTGTGAAGATGTGGTTGAGCCGAGCTGGCCGCCGTTTGTTCTTGAGAAAGTAGAGCATTTCTCTCGTCATCTTTCCGGTCTAAGTGACCATATTTTACAAGGTAATCCTGAAGTTAAAAAACGTTGTACTTGTTTGATTAAAGTGAAAAACAATGATAAGGAGTACAAGTCATAATAGATCAACGTTTGGCTGCGTATTATTAATGTTTCAAATAATGACGAGTCCAGTAGTTCAATAATGAAAAATGAAACTAACGCAGTAATGAATAAAATATTGAAAGCAACAGATGGTGAAATGAACAAAAAGAAAGTACAGGAATGATTGGAATTAGTTATAATTGAAAAAGAAAAAATGTGCATGAAAAAGTAAAAGCAGAAGGTACCAATCTCGTGTCACATCAGCTGAACACATGTATATGGGACTCTCGCTAAAAATCATTATCAATAAAATGTACAGGGCATGTTTGATTAGACGCCTTGGCTTCAAAAAATTGTCTCACAACTTCACCAAACTCTTTAATTGGAAAAATATGATGTGGAGACAATATCAAGCTGAGAAATTTTCCAAATTAGAAGGGATTGTCGATCGTATGTGATTTTTTTTAGACTTTCGAAAAAGCGAAATAAGAGTAAATTCTGCACAGATGTTGCTAAAATTTTCTTTGGGAAAAAGATTAACTTGTAAATGCAAGTGTGCATATGTGTAAGTGTGCTTTTCAAAATATGAGACAGCCAAGTTTTGCCTGGTTTTTGTGGTCATTCAGAGGTTTCGAAATTTCAAGAGTTCCTATCAGATTATAGGTATCGATTTTAATGCACGTTGTTCGTTTATTTTACACACAGCACCACATTAACATACTCACCGTAACCTTTACGTCATTCATGCTGGTTTCAGCGACATTGTCGCGAGTAAATAATGGTAGAGCAGTTACCAAAGCTGGTAACGTTGTTAGAAGGATTGAAACTATTAGATACATTTGTATCTTAGTCATTGTTCATTTGATGATGTTCTAACCGCAGTTATCGTCTTTTGTCGCCACACACATGGCGCGCCAAATTTTATACCTGCTTCGGGGCATCACAAGGATTAAATTTGTTTTTTTCCGCCGTAAATCGCTCTTATCACTCAAGCATAATCAGTCAGTCTTGAGAATATAACGCGGATTGCGAAATGACGGACTGCTGGCGTAATTGTGCTGCGTGCGAAAACTGGTGTTACAATAAAAAGTTTTACAGAGAAAACTTGATATTGCATTAAGTACTCTCCATATAATTATTCCTCGAAGTCTTGAGCAATTAAAACCAAAATTCCTTTACAAAATGAGTTTACGAAGGACTTAGGACTGAGGGCAAACGTAAGTCTTTACATGTGTTCTTCAGACTGTATAGAAGTAAATCTGACACCTGTTCATACACGCTGCAGGCAAACAGACCGAACTCCTTCCACAACGCGGCGCGAATTTTCAGCTTTTACAACTAATTAGAACCGTCAGTGGAAGGGAATTTTACAAGATGTTCAGACCAAACAGCTAAAATCGTTGAGTGCTTCCGACTACACTTGAAAAATATAGAACAGGGTTAAAGTTACATGTAATTAAAAAATCGGAAATTCTCCCCGCTTTTCCAATCGCGTTCGGTGCGTGTCGGCCTTTACGCTTCAGGCATATTTTTATTGCTGAAGGGCGAACTATGTTTTGGCTACTAAATTGTCGAAATCCGGAAATGCTCGATAACTGTATAGTCTAGCGTTCCTCCTTCAACATATTTTTACCACAACATTAGAGTCTGAAGTCTGAATCTATGCGTTCCCTGCTTATCTCCACTGGTGTTTGGCCATTTTCACAACAGTGCCCTTGGTTTTCATGAAAATAGATTTGAGACGTGTGAACATTTGGGATCGCTTTGAACAGATCGCTTTAAACCCTAAACGAATGCATTCTTTGCAATTCTTTGGGAAAAGCTGCGACATCGCTGTCAATTACGTTGTTCTGCCAAATTATTATTTGTCTACTGTAGATGGGAAAGATTTGAGTTTGCAAAAGATAGCGCCCAGGTGGAATGGAACCACACCGCGTCCAACAATGTACTAAAAATACGAAAAATCTTAAATCACAGTTAATTATTCGTGGCTTTAATTTGATGTGAGTTGCGCTGAATAGGGAAGTAATTTTTTTTAGAGAACAACTTATATTTATATATTCAACAATTTCATGAAAGCAGCAGTCAAGTATAAAAAGTGTCTTTTTACTCTCACGCAAGTTCTCGGAAGTTTAAGCACAAGTCATTCTTCATCTCCCAGGAAAAGCTTATGCGTTGTTTGCAGGCGCTCTGCGGGTGCATATGGTTGAGAGGTTTTTATAATCTTGTGGCAAATTTCAAGAGTTCATGCCTTCAAGGCCAAGGACAATTGTTTTAATGCTAAGGTTGTGCTAACTGCGAAGGTCGAGAAAAGATCAATCGAAATTGTAGAATGTTGCAAGAAAAGTACAAGTACTCATAGCGCGCACAAGAAATAACAAGATTATCCTGAGAATTGGAATTTTTGTCAACAGACAGACATACCACTGCGCTGTGTCATATGCTGTGGTTCTGAAACTTTGTTTCAAGACCCTGAGACCGTTCACAAGACCTCTTTTTGCTAACTTCCTCGTTTATTTTGCAAACTTTCGCACAGTACTATGAAAGGATTTGGTATACTCATGGAATGTTAGGAATTAAGAAATTAAGCTTATTTCATTGATATGGTATTAAATGAATTTAAATTATTTGCGCAAGGAGAGCGTTCCACTACATTGTACAAGCACTGTATTTATTGATTGACATTGTTGAAACGCCAGGTAGAAAACTAGATGTATGATATACATGAGTTTTACCACATTCCACAGGCACGGTTGTACAAACTCCACCGCTGCAACTTGCGAATTCCTTCGAGGGAATTTGGACCATCCAAGATGATTGATTCAATAACTAAAGCGTTTGGAAGTGTTTTAATATTCTGTATCGCCTCTCGAGAGTTGACACTTCATGTCAGATAAGGTTTCAGGCGATGAGAACGAAAAGACTGGAATAATAACCTTGTATCTAGAATACAATACTTCATCCGTTGGCGATAGCATTAATGAGTAAGGCCTAGGTCAAACGTCGCTCTTCTCATGCGCCGAACCTAGTGCAAATGAGCTCAGACAAAGACTTCCGGTCATTTGCATTAGGTTCGGCGCATGAGAAGAGCGACGTTTGACTTGGGCCTAAATTTTTTTGTTTGATGATGTTAATATTGTTCCATCACCAATGAATCGAAGAACTCTGCTAATGAATTAAGATACGTGAAAGCCCTATATCGGCGGTATGCACCAGGGATCTGTCGGGCTGGTTTTCATCACTCGCAGATAGACTGCGATGCTCGGCGTTGTTAAAACTACGACAGACGCTGAGTACTGCGAACTGTAGAACTAGTATAAAATATGTGCAAACCGATTGTCGTAACGCATCGGTGATTGTGGCCGATCTTCGTGCACTATCGTGGCAAAACAAAAAATTGTTTTGTTGTAACAGTCGGCGAGTGTCGCAGACACGTCTGCCTGCGAGTGATGAAAACCAGCCTTGGAGGGTCGCAGACAAAAGCCATAGAATTGATGCATATAGGATTGATTACAGTTGTCAACAATATAGAACAAATATTTTTTATCGGGTGTAACAGTGCTGACCTATATTGTTAACTACTGTGCACAATAGGTGCTGCCCAACATCGTGACATCGTTGCATCCTGTTCTTATCTACAATGCAACAACATCATGGTAACACTCATGATAACACAAGTGATAACCTGGTCACAGATGAGAAACTAACAGATGACCGACTGCCCCAAACTTGCGTAAGTCGATTTTCCTGCGATTTCAATGGCGGCCATTATCCTAGCAAGCGCCCTACAGAAAGGCATTCACCCCACTGAACAAATGACTTTCAAAATGGCACTTGCTAGAACAGTGGCGATCACTTACGCCAAAATCATAGGCTTGAAGACTAAAGCCTGGTTCACACTGGTCAGTGCTCGACTATGGTGCTCCTGTCTTTCACTATAGCCTCCCCAAGTACTTAAGCCAAGAATTGGAACGAGTTCAAAAACGCGCAATTGGAATAATCTTTCCTCAACTGAAGTACGAGGAAGCACTGAGCCACGCAGGGATCGAGGCCCTTACTATCCACCACCATAATATTTGTAAGAAATTGTTCCAGTCGATTATCATCAATACTAATCACAGCCTGTATCACCTTTTACCGGCAAGCCACAACCCCACCCATGATCTGAGAATCAATAGAGTAATTGACGTTCCATACTGTAAAACCAAACGGTTTAGTAATAGTTTTATTATAGCATCATGCGACCAATTAAATAGTCGTTAACATGCATGCAAATAATTCCTGTCTTAATATCCATATATACATATTTAGTTCGTACATATTAAGTAATATTTATTCACAATTTTGTAATTTTATAATGTAATTCTATAATGTATTAGAGTGTAAACATATCTTATCTTAGAAATTTTAGCATTTTACCCAGCATGTAAAATACGCAATTCAGCTTACTGGCTGCATGGTATTTTGTCTATTAAAAAGTTTCAGTTTCAAAAAAAGTTTCAGTTTCAGTTTCATCGGCGATCTATTGTATTTTCTTCCGATTTACAAAAGGTTTTTCACATGAATGACCACAGACAATGGAAATCCCCGATTTTTACGACCAGTGTGAACCAGGCTTAAAGGCAGATTTCCATTCAGTGCAAAATGTCGCGCGATCGGCAGTTTGCGGTCGCTTTCTTTTGAAATGTGCGCTGTGAACCAGATCCAATAATACGCGTTCCGCTTGAGAGCTGCTAATTCAAAAGAAAGCGATCGCAAAATGTCGATCGCGCGACATTCTTCACTGAATGGAAATCCGTCAGAAGTCGGACATCTGTTAGTTCCACTTCCATATGGTTAGTCCCAGTGGTTAGTCCTCGTGGGTTAGTCCCACCTGAGTCCCACTGGTTAGGGCCTGTTCATATGAGCCATTTCATCCTGGTTTTTATCCCGGTTTTTAACCCGTCTCACCGGGATATATATGTTCATATGGAAAATTTCTATCCCACTTCACCGAGATCTCGGCTTGCTTGTGCCGAGATCCCGGTATACCGGGCTGGCCTGCCTTCCATATGAACACACAGTTGAAAATCTATATAAATACTATATGAAGCAAGATCTCAGTGCACGTCGTCATCCCACCTAACCGGGATGAAATGGTTCATATGAACAGGCCAGCCTGGTATTAGTCCTGGTGCCAGCGAAGCTCACAGTCTCGCAGCGGTTGAGAATTCAGGAAAGACTTCATGTAAACGTTAACAGTTCATTTCATTATCACAATTCACTCAGCATTTCTGGCTTGTCAGGCTGTCAAGCAAAATGTCAATGTAATTTTAGTTTCTAGCTGTCTTCGTTGAACGTTTTTAATATTACCGAAGTAGTATTGAAGAAGAAGATTTTAGTTTTTACGTTTTTAGTCGTGAGTATTCTTGAAATAGGCGCTATAAATCAATATGGATAAGTTCATCGTACGCAGATCAAGAAGCCCTCGGGACAGAAGAAACATAAAACGAAAGGATTCGAAATTAAAGCAAAGTACTATTAAATCGCTTGCAGTAAGTAAGCCCGTTTCAAACATTGCACTGCTGCAGTGTCGAATGCATTAAAAACAATCGATAATGAGGAGTTTCAGCTGATTGTCTATTGTTTTTAGTGCATTCGGCAATCGGCACGGCAGTAGCGTGACGTTTGAAACGGCCCCATTAGTCATACTAGTATTAGTCATGTACATTCGTACCTAGTCTTCAGACATCAGTTGTGATGATGACCCCAGTGAATAACTCATGACTGCCCATAGAATGAGCAGCAGGATAAAAAACCATTTTTCTGTATTTAATTATTTCTTTCTTTTTCCTGAATGAAGTTAGATGAAACTTTTTAATAATGTTTGATGGGGGGAAAACGCAGGTCTACTTGCAAATTTGGAAACAATATACAATGTAGTTCTTGAGATAACAAATACATTAAAATAAAACATGGATTTTTATTTTACAATTAACCCCAGTCCTCTTCCATGATTCTTGATCACCCATTGATCACCTGGAAGTTGGTAAAGCAAACATCTGCCATCGCTGCTATTTATTACAGTGAGTGTCACAAACATTGAATGTTTGTAGTGAGTCACTATGCAACTGGGGAAAATTCAGCCTAGCTGCTTTGAGGTCATTGACTGTATTGTTGAAGCTGTTCTAACTATTTTAATGCATACTTGTGGTAGTCTTTCAAGAGAACTACTTTTCTATAGTCTGCTGAAGTTGGATATGTGTAGTTGTCAATTTGTCAGCTTTGTAGCGACACGGCCAGTTCAACAGTGCGGGTAAAGATGACTCTCACAAAGCTCTGCTATGGTTGGTGGGAAAGGTTTAATCAATGTTTGATTTCAAGAAGCTATGATTAACAAACCAAGCTTATATTCTTGAAGACATCACTGAACAATTTAATGGTGTTTTATTGTTGAGCTGTTTTATTCCAGAGGGTAGTTGTTGTGGAAGACATATTATGTCTGAAGTCATCATTAGAGGCAAGTAAAAATGATGAAGATAAACTGTGTGAAATTCTGGAGGAACTGAAATCTATGAGCCCATCGACACAAGTTTTAAAGGACACAAAAATAGGCAAATCTGTGAATAAACTTCGAAAATCTGAACATGTTAGGGTCAAGGAGCTGGCAAGATTGATTGTGAAAAAATGGAAAAACTTAGTTGAAGATGAAAACACTCAGAAGGAGGACATCGAAGTTCGATGTGATGCAAGAACTGAGCTATCAAGATGTAAAGCAAGGAAGCTAATTGCTGATGCCATACTTGTCGATGTAAGAGATTGTCTTTGCTTCTTTGTATTTTTGAAAATGCTCAAATAATCAAGTGTCAACTGCGCTGCAGGCTGTTGTATACATGGGTTGTATATAAAGCGTGACAAACTTTTAGCATGTCTTCATTCAGGGGTAAGGGTTGAATACTAGATCTCCCCGAGGGGTAAATTACTCGGACAAAAAGCGTACGAAGATTTTTAGGATTAAAAAATCTCCCCAATTTTTCTTAATATTTTGCGATTTTTTGCGAAAGCTTAAGGGATTTTGGAATATTTTAAAAGATTTTTATGGGATTTTTGCAAATTTAAGGGATTTTGGGGTTTTTTAAAAGATTTTGTTGATTTTTTGTGCAGTGTACGAAGATTTGTCGGAGTACTTTACCCCTCGGATCTCCCAACTCAATTAAATCTTGATTTGAGATGAAAACAGGTGTAGGAAAAAGGAAGGCTAAGCGGTGTGGATTAACGCTAATTGAGCTCTGAGCAAACGGCTCCAGAAATTTATTTTTTTCATTCGTTGTTTTCTCACAGTTGCCAGATATTTGGACGGAAGCTCTTGAAAAGAGATTATTTCGCAGGTGCCAACGTAGAGTTAACAATGAATACAAGCGAAGTGTACGTTCCGTCGTTTTCCTTATCAAGGGGGACAAGATTTTGCAAGAAAACATTAAACAGGGAACAGAAGGTCCTGATAAAATTTTGTCAAGGAGTCTAGGAACGAGAAAAACTAAGAAAGAAAATACTTAAAGTGTTGGTAGCATGTTGCCAGTCACGTACTGACTGTGCAGTAGCTGGTAATGTACTAGTACTTGATGGTTGGTTTAGAGCCATTTGTAGTCGACTTGTAACGAAACTTGTACTCGCGACTTTATGTTTCTGCTCTTTGACTACATGGCCATAGGGTTCAAGGATGGAAACTCATATCAGTCGTTTGGAAAAGTACAAAGTGGGTGTAAGAATAAAAAGAATGATTTTAGTTTTATGCATGATATTGTGTCTATAGATGCCGTTGCGTGATGCTCTTGCCTCTTGGCCTAAATTGAGTACCTGCTGTATTCATATTCTTTGCGTGTTCTAGCGAACATGCTACAAAATGACGTACTTTCTATATTCAGAGTCATCCTAAAATTATTGTGAACAAATCCCCACTGTACTCTCTATTGCCTGGAACTGTAAGTGCGGTCTAGCTTTGTATACTTGTAATCAGAATTGCCCCTACTGTCGCGAAAATGTTGGGAAGCTTCTTTTTTAAACATTTGTAAAAAGGTATAACCAGGTATAACCATGTATATTTCTGACAATTTTGTCACGACAATTTTTTTTGAAAGTTAAGGCCCTCCTATCCAATAAGTGCAGTTCTCATTTTGGGCAGTGACAATAAACCTACAGTAGGAAAAAATATTGAAGAATGTATGGAGTGTAAGCCCGATTTTGAAGCCGTCGACGTAAAGGGTTCCTCTGACACAGAACCAGAAGAATGGAACACACTAGGAGCTGATTGGTTGACACAGTGACACCACTAGCTACAAAAGCTTAAAATTACATGTTTTTTTTTATTTGTAAAATATCATACGGTAGTTAATTGAAAAACTAGTAATATACATTATGAGAAGAATTCCGGCCTGTTGCCGGCTTCAGAAAGCAAACGATCTTGGGCAATCCGAGTTTTTTGGAACAAATTTCAACCAATTGCATTCTGGCGCGACGTCACGTGCTTATGCGATATTGTATAACTTGTGTGATCAGATGAATGTATGTTATGTACGCCGATCGCATGTGTGGAGAAGGTCGTGATATTTTATTATAAAATTCAAAGAATTCATGTTTTCTTCATAGTATTGTAATATACGCTATGACAATTTACTTCAGCCTTCAATGTTGAATAATTATGGGTATTATTAAAGCTTTGGCAATGGCTTGTTACTTGGTAGATTCGACTAGCTGAGTGTCTGTTGTACTTCTGCAAACTATAATAGACGTCCTACCAAGATGGTAATATTCTATCAGCTTCACTCTTTCATCGTGGCAATCTTCGTCGCTTATCTTTTCGCTCCTGTAAATTCCTCGGGTAAGTGTAATTTTGCATTCCGTGTTGATGATTAACACTCGAAATGAGACACTCGCGACATGCAAGCTCAAACGACTTGATTATTTTTTTAATACTATGAACAATACAGTGAGAATATTAAAAGCCGTAATTGTATAGTATGAAAGAGAAATTAAATACGCAGTTTAAGGCTGACTGTATGTAACCTAACTAAGTCGTTGAGGGAAAACCACAAATTGAAATTACAGTGGGTAACAATAGGTTAAATTTTGAGTGATGAGCTTGAGTGCGTCGAGGTCGAGCCAAGCAACCGGGAACACTGTTTTGTTTTGATGCTCGCATGAAACCACTAGCTATGAACGCTTTTTACTGTATATTTTATCAATTATATTCATGTTTATCTTTCCTATTGAGTAAGATAGCTCTACAAAACTTCTTGCTGATGTTTGAAATTACAGCGAAAAATTTTGTGTAATTGAATTCATGTTCGATGTTCACAAAATTTAAGTAGGCATATAGTAACTTTGGCTTTTGTCTCCAATTTTGATGTACGAAAGACTAATTAAACAGTTATGCTTTTGGTATATTCTTAAATTAAGAAAGTATATAAAAGCTTGCCACTATCGGTACCGTATTCACACCAGTTGACGGCGTTTAAAGCATTAAAGATCGTATCTGTATGAAAATGTCTGTAAAGGTCATGTTATGTACATTACAATAAATAAGATCGTCATAGCGCGTTTGCACAAAATTTTCGCCTGCATTTGCCTGATTTGCAAAGTAAGTCATTTTTCCCAATGCACGTTGTGCGACGCATCGTGATGTATTTTAATAAAGTTACTGTTATTGTTTTTCTCCTGAGCTTGGCAGCAGGACACGAAAACGCATCTATATGACTATGAGGTTGCTTTCCTGCGCGGCCTTGCAGCTGCAGCCAAAAGTTTACATTACGTTGGAAATGTGCTTGTTAGTAGCAATCGAAAATGATAAACACCAACAACAGTTTGAGACAATAAGAGGGTGGTTCATTAAGTATCATTTTCTCTCGGTTTTCTACGATGTCACCCAACTATTTAGACTGCGTGTTGCTTGTATACAAAGCATGCTGCATCTGTTGTTTGAATGCATAAATGCTGACTATAGCGATGCATGGCATGACGCCCTGCAAACGCGCAAGCTAAATATACACAGTTGTGACTATTAAAAGGTCCCACCTGCATCTCATGATCAACAATACCAACTCTCACGCATATTTCAGGTTGTCTTGTGATTGCACGCGAACTTTATTTCAGGTGGCATTTGGGGAGAGGGGGGGAGGTGGTGTGTGTGGGGTGGCATACAATAAGCTCTCATGTAATGTAGATAAGCAGTTGAGAGCAGGAAATAAGGTGGAAATTAAACATCTTACGATAAGCCGATAAACCAGAACTGTGTGTGGAAGAGTGTGCCTGTTGTGAATACAAACACTGCTTGAGCTTCAAGCAAAATTTCTGTTTCTATAGACTTCATTTCACATTGGCAATGTTTTGAATCAGTAAGTTCGCTGTGTTCTTTGGCCAAGCATAGGCGAGCAAGTTATCCTAACTTTAGCGGTTTCTCGACGAAGGCATATATTTCCCGCGTCGGTCATGCGCTGAGTTCCCTTCTCAAGTTTCTCATATAGGTTCACTCGCTCGTGTATGTAAGGAACGTGTTTTTTTTTGGCAACCTCACTTATGATATATATTGTATGCACACCGAACACATTATCTTTGACAAGTTTCCTAACAAAGCCCTGCACTCTAGGAGACGTCATGAACAAGTTTGAGTTCCATTGCTCAATTACTCTATCTTTTACCCAAGGCGCCATGTCAAGAAAAAGCATGTCATATTTTCCTTTAGCGTAGTATAGGAAAAATTAAACTGGCTCTGTGCTAGCTTTTCTCTGCTCATTAATTATCAGAAATCATTGTGCCTCAGAAAATAAAGCTGATTACCTTGGCTTTCATCTCATTACCGCATCAACTGTATTGTCTCCTATGTTGAAGAAATAGTTGTGTATAGCCAGATTATCACGTGTCGGTGTCTCCTTTCGCCGATCTCGGTAATGCTCTTCCGTCTTTAATGTTGGTCATCAAAAGAGAAACCTATTTTTGGTGATATGATGGTACTCGATGTAGTAACTGCGAACGTTTGATCTGCTCTAAAGGCTGGTTTTCATATAGTCATAAATCGTAATTGTCGTAAACGAAAAGCCACGCTGACTCTTAAATAGCTACCAAAATATTCTATATTTTTATCAGTACAGAAAAAATACATATTATCTACTTAAAATTGCTTTCCTAATAAGTAGTTGGAAACTGTTGTAATGCAGATGTTTTAAAAGATAGTGACTCTATCTTTACGACAATTGGGACGATATGAAAACCAGCTTTAATTCTCATACGTCGCCGATCATCACCGATCATATATAGTTTTTCATTGGTTCATATATTTTACAAGATTTGGATAATATGCGACCGGAGTATAAGAATTTAATCATAGTAGAAGAATTGATGGTTGGCTGAATGCAGCCTTTTTGGCGGGGTTTTTTATGTTGGTCCAGGTCATCGCACGGGATCATGAAGTCGGGAGTGAAGTGTTATTGTAGGAGTCTTAAAAGTCCATAAAAAAATACTCCATGAAATCTAAAAGAAAAGTGAAAAATCGTTTAAAATTAATCACTGAAGCAATGACGGAATTATGGAGGGACGCAAAAAGTATCGAATGTTCCCCCAAATACAAAAGTATTGTGTTGCGGTTATTGCCTAAATATGCTCACTAATATTCTGCACATGATTCTAATGTATAGAATGGTTAAAGAAACGTTCTTGTCTTTCTTGCTAGGTCTCAGTGTTCGAATCACTCCCAAGAAAGTTACGCAGTATTGGAATCAGTATGCAATCTTTTATTGTCACATCACTGGCAATCCTCTGCCAATAGTTTCATGGTATACAAGACGCAAAGGTATACAAGGTATACCAGACGTCAAGGACGTCACGCATGGTTATGGTAGAGCAAAGGTGAGCAAGATTCCTGGAGGCTACATGATGAGATTTGGAGTACTTCATCCATTCCTTGATAATGGTACGTTAATGGAGTGTCGAGGAGAGAATGGTGTGGATCCCGTAGCAGTCGACACTGCTGTACTCCTTGTACCACAAAAAAAATTCGGTGAGTAATGCTATTAGAGATAGATTTATTCAATCTTCCTGCGCTTGTTGTACATGTTTTTTGGTATAGTTTGCACTATATCATAAAACCAATGACGGTGGACCCTAGGTGTAGCTAATAGGGATATGCAACAGTTGTCCAGTATGCTTTCCTGAAGTTAGATTGCTTGGAAAATCGCTCAAGATTGAATAACGCATAGTGTCTGCATTGGAATCCGCTTTTGTATTACAAGAGAGTGCCATGTGCTGGTAATAATTTTGATAATGTTGACACCACTTGTTAATTCGACATTTGCCGTATGGTTTTTTTCAGATCCCCTTGACCAAAGTCTACCATCAGGATTCCCGAAGCCTGTGGCTCGTTATAAGTCTTCTCTGAATGTTCTTGTTGGCACAAATGTTACATTGATTGTAAATGTTAGTGGAACGCCCGTGCCTAAAATTACATGGTTTAGAAATCAAGAGTTAGTAGATTGGAGTAATCCCAGATACACTTTGTTAGCTAACAAAAGTTTGCTCATTACAAACATTCAAACAGAAGACAGAGGCAACTATGATTACATGGCTGAGAATGACAAAGGACAAATATTTGCTACCCCTTGGGTTGTCGTTCCTGAATGTAAGATGATAGTACTATTTTTATCATTTTAAAACGTGTAGCTTAGGGTCACATATTGTTGCCAGGTCTGATTCCGGCTAGGCTTGTAATCCTGTTGTTGTGAGAAGGTAAATCAAATGAGAATCTTTCATCTGTGACATGTATATTTGGCTGCGAAAACGTTAAATGCTGACGTGGATTCGCACCGCCTCCTAGCTAGGGGTAAAATCAGGTTTTTTGATGAATGCAAACAGGTGCAACGGTCGCTTTAGCCAGGATGGCATGATGTATTTTGAAAAAAACTTCTAGTAAGATGCCCTTTTATGTATCGCAATTGATTTTTTCGTGGCATCAACATGACAGACGCTGACTGAGAGATTTCCTTCTGATACTCTTGAAAATGTGAATACAGTTGAGAGCAACGAAACGAACTTGAAATTTTTCTACTCTTTTGTGTTGCATTTTTGTAGATGTCAGAACAAAACCAGCATTCAGAGCAGGACTCAACAATCAAATTGTGCATCCAGAAACAGACGTGGTGTTGAATTGTTCAGTTACCGGCTACCCAGAACCTTATGTGTATTGGGAGGACAGCGAACATCGCAGCATCTTACATAAAAATGGTGTCTTTGTTATCAAGAACATCCGAAAGTCGGAAAGTTACAAATGCACTGCAATAAATCAACTAGGTAATGTCACAAAGACCGTTAATGTGACTCTAAGTGGCTTGCCTTTCGCGCCAAAGAAAGTGAACGCTAAATCTAAAACAGGATATTCTCTAACTCTGTCCTGGGAAGACGGAGCGCCCGGGATACCAATTGATTACCATGAAATTAAGTATCGTAAGACGGGAGATATGTATTGGAAAGCGGAGTTGGACACGAAGAAAGATGCTCGGGAGTACACTTTGGATGATCTTGATACATATAGGAATTATCAGATACAAATATTTGCCTGGAACAATATTGGAAAGAGTAAAGGAAGTAAAATTGTTACCATGAAGACTAAAGAAACTGGTGAGTTGTTATCAAATTTATTGTTTCATTTTGTTCGCAATAGGTGCAAACATTAAGGAGCTTTAGATTCGACACTGTCAGTTGGCGTTGTAAAGCGATGGTTCAGCTGGGTTGAGCCAGCAGCAAATCAGTTTTGGAAAGAACAGCAAGTATACTGACCTCAAAGATATATACTATATGTATTTTTTATGGGTCATGTCATTGTCCGTGTCTATTTACAGTTCGATACGAACAGGAGCTACCAAAGTTGTTATATTTACTGTGCATACATAGTCATCACAGTTTTGTCAACGTAGTTTGAAACTACAAAACTTCTTTTCATCCTGAAAAAAATGCAGCACTGTGTATCGATATGATAAGAATAATTAAACGTTTTACTTGCCGTAATCTATGGAATAAGGAAAAAGAACTCAAGCCTCTTCGTTGTAATAAATATTTATTTCTGTTCAAATGTGAGCTACTTGAAATAATTGTTACAAAAACTTTCATAAGAAAGTACTTGGTTATTGTATGACAATAATAGTTGATAAATATCGTGAGTGATAAATAATTCTCATAA
>JAOBYK010008907.1:0-21584 GCA_025434845.1 Phenganax subtilis | reverse complement strand
TTTAATGCTTTTGGGTTTTCTACCTCATTAATTTTTGTGAGCAAGTTTAATGAAGCGCACGCTGTTTTGCCTAACAATGGTTTATTCAAACCTTTGACCACATAGATCTCTTCAACTATGACATTACTCTTTGATGTCATCTTAGCGCTGAATTTTCGTAGACAATTAAGACGGTATTTACAAGGACCAAGTAAGATTTTGTCGGTTGGCTGCAACTTAACATTTCGCTTATTTGACACTATGTCGTAAACACTTTTTGAAACAACAGTCACGTCAGCTCCGGAAT
Organism: Phenganax subtilis; assembly: GCA_025434845.1. NCBI lineage: Eukaryota > Metazoa > Cnidaria > Anthozoa > Malacalcyonacea > Clavulariidae > Phenganax > Phenganax subtilis. The sequence goes on along the minus strand of JAOBYK010008907.1, from coordinate 21,298 downwards.
CGAGCTTAAATTGAAATTTGCAGTCATTTACTATAAGATCAACTTTCCATGGTTCCGCTTCAATACTTTCTACAACTATTTCACCTAAGAACAACTCATTTGGAAAGGTCTCACCTGCAACTTCACTGACATTTTTGTTTCTACATGCCCTCTTCCAATGACCAGTCTTGCCACACTTATGACACTTTGAACTGCTTGCTGGACAATCTTTCTTGGGATGCATCAGTCCCAAACATCAGCCACATCTTCCTTTTTCTTTGTGTTTCACGTTTTTGTCGTGCTTTCCATCTTTGTCTTTTGCCCTGCCCGGTTTTGAATGTTTAGCTATGCCTAAGGTGTCGACTTCAATTTGCTGTTTACCGTTACCTCGGAGGAATGTTTGCTGCTTTCTGATTGTTTCTTTTTGACGAACGAAATTCACTGCCGTTTCTAAAGTTAAGTCTGCTTCAAGCTGCAACTTCTCGGACAATCCTTTATCTCGAATTCCAACCACTATACGGTCGCGGATCAGTTCCTCCCGTAGAACGCCAAAATTACAATATTCTGCAAGATTGAACAACTCTGTGATGAACACGTCTACGGTTTCTCCTTCTTGCTGGTTTCGCAAGTTGAATTTAGCTCGCTCAAAGATCACATTTCTCTTAATAATGAAAAAATCTTCTAGCTTTTTCTTGACCACGTCATACTTCTTTTGATCAGTCTCAGGAATGCCAAGAGATTGAATAATATCATCTGCTTCACTGCCCATGGAGTAAATGAGAGTATTAACTTGACTTTCTTCTTCTTCCTTCTCGAGACCAGAAGCCTTTCTGAACTGCTCGAATCTCTGGATCCATTTCAACCAATCTTCTGGCTTGAAAGAAAATTTTTCGGGTGGTTGTGCTTGAAACAGAGCCATTTTCTTATGCACTCTGCTACTGGGATAAGGTTCAACAAAGAAGTTAGTGGCGCCTCTTAGTCGTCTACCGACCGCTCTTCCACTATCTTACTTCGATGCTGCTCTTTAACGACATCCCACTTCTGACACCATGTCGTGTTACTAATCCTTTATTGAAAGTTCAAAGCTTTTATAACAATATGATAACTACTATGCTAATTATTAAGTATGCTAATACAACAGACTGCTTACCAGTTATCTTAGGTCCTTGAACAGAAATTATTAACTGTTCTTTTCATACCGCTACTTTTCCCCTGATGTGGAAAAAAGCAGAACTTATACCCATTCATAAAGAAGGCAATCATGAGGTACTTTTCAATAATAGACCAGTTTCCCTTCTCGCGGTAGCATCGAAGATATGCAAAAAATTGGCCCTCGTGCAATTCAGCTCTTATCTAACAAGCAATAATAGATTATCTTCACATCAAAGTGGTAACAAAAAACTCCACTCAACTGAGACATTAAATATTTTCATCACTGACACTATTTTAAAGGCCATGGACAAAAAGAAACTTTCAGCCTTAGTGCTATTAGATCTTTCAAAAGCTTTTGACAGTATAAAAAATCAGCAACTACTTCGAAAACTGGGGAATGCTGGAGCATCTAAATCAACAATAAATTGGTTTCGAAGCTATTTAACAGATCGGTCCCAATCGACAAGAATTGAAGCTACACTGTTGGCTCCACTGATAATCACTCACGGTGTTCCCCAAGGAGCCATTCTGTCACTGCTGCTCTTTTGTATATACCTAAACGATTTACCCTGTGCCTCTTACAATGGTGACCTTGAATCCTATGTTGATGACACAAAACCTTTCTTATCGTTTTCTCTACCACAATCATAAACTTGGAAGAAGATCTACATATGATTGAGTCCTGGTGCTGTAAGAACAATCTTCTGGTGAACCCAGATAAAACTAAATTCATGATTATTGGAACAAGACAGCTGACAAACCAATTAGATATCAATATCTTGATCTCTTTTATGGGAAAAGCCCTAAAGCCTGTGGAGATAGCAAAGGACTTAGGACTTCTCGTCGCTAGTCACTTGAGTTACAACAAACATATTTCAAAACAAGTATCATTCTGTCTCTACAAATTGTGTCAAGTAAATAGGGTGAAACATAATTTTGACAAGAAAACGTTAACAACGATAATCACAACACTAGTGATTAGCAAGCTGCTTTAGTGCTCCCGGGTATGGGCAAACACAACAAGCACCAATATAAAGAAACTCCAAAGTATACAAAATTTGCATACAAGATAATTACAGCATCCAAGAAATATGATCATGTTACCCCATGTACTTAATTATCTGGAATGGCTAACAGTAGAGAAACTGTTTTTCTTTTGTGATGCTGTTATGATGTATAAATACATATATAATCTAGCACCAAATTATCTTTGTGATATGTTCGAGAAGAGATCAACCATCTATGACCGGTCCACACGAAATTGTAACTCAATGCAGATACCACGATTCAAAACTACGTCAGGACAATGGACATTTGCCTACAGGGGAGCGTCAACTTGGAACAACTTAGACATTACGATTAGAGATGAGCTGATCTCGAAAAGTACGAATTTACCAATCCGATAATTTGAATTTGATTTACCAACAAATTGGCTGATATATCGGTTGCAATCGATATTCGTTAACAAAGTTATAATAGGAATTTTTCACACGCGAAATTGAGGCAAAACACTCGTGAAACACGCAAGAATATATTTATTTACACCATAACTCTTTTAAGTCAATCAACTTTAACTCAATTTTACAGAAAAATAGAAAAAATTGCCGTATTTTAATTTCCTTTTTATCGATATGCAGTAAGTTTTATACACTCTGAACTCTTCAGTAAGTCTGAACTTGCATAGCACTCTTATATTCTATACTGAAATAAAACCTGAAGGTCATACATAAACTTGTAGTCTAGTTTATTAAAAACAGTGCACAACAGCTAATATAACAAAATGTTACTGCATTAATTTTTTAATAGTGAAAGTTCAAAAGCGGTAAATTGTGATGCAAAAGCAGCAGTGATTCGGATTTATGAGGATTTAAACGGTTAGGCTTAGCCTCCAAAATATTTCCTGCTTCGCTAAAAAGTCATTCCGAATAAACACTAGAACTAGGTGGACTAAGGTATCGCTTAGCAATACAAAATATATTGGTAAATGAAACTTTGTTTGTTGCCCACTACTTATAAGAACATTCCTTCGCAGGAAGCAGGGGCAGTGCAAGAAACAAAGTAACTTTGCTTTCATGGTTAATTGCGGAAGTTGACCATTTACTGAATTCGCTTGGTCCTGATGCAATTTCATGGAAGCAAGCCCACATGTCATCATGGTTATCTCTTCTTGCACTTTTTTCTGGCGGTGGCGGAACTTCAGCATTACTTCCTGGGGACAACCCAGGAAGTTCTCTAGTTTTTGCTATGAGCATGTCTTTCCCATTTGGACCTGCGAAGTTTGATTTGAATCTTGGGTCAGTAACCGTGGCTATTATGTAATTCTCATCCTCGGTTATGGGATGAAAATGTGTTTCCAGGGAGCTGCATAATTCATCACGCATTGTACCAACACCACTTGTTTTTTGACCATCGTTCTTGCTAAGGAAACGCTTAAAAACCATCACTGCTGGCAAAACTTTGGAAATGCAGGAGATTTTAGCACTCATCATGTTCGTATATTCTTCAAATGGCTGGAGCAACCAGAGGACTTTTTCCATGAGGCTCCACTCATTAGTGCTCAGCATCATAACATTGCCGTTTTTGGCCGAATACACACCATGGCACGCTTCATTTCCAAAAGACGTTCTAGCAAATAAAACGTGGAGTTCCACCTAAAGAAATAAAAGTTATGTTTAAATAAACTGAATAAAAAAACAAGATGCATACTTAGACACAAACAGATGATACAACTATGCAAACAAGTACTCTTGGTTTGGAGACATACATTCGCCTAAACAGCCATGCAATGACAATATGACATTATTGGCTTAGTTAGGATCGTGATGCCAATGCTATTATTTAGAGTTTTACATGCCTAGTGGCCACATCTTGAATTAACTTTTTTTGTGGAAGACCTAATTCTTTTTGAATTTCTTTAAGTCAGTTGCAAGCCAGTGATGAGTGGTTGAAATGTCCAACAATGTGCTTGCTTCTCGTGATCACGTCCATGACAATTCTCAACAAAAATATAGCATCATTTATGTCCAGTTGGATGGTATGGATAAAGCACGAACCGCTTGTTAATCCAACTAAGCTGACACCTTTTGTGATGTTTGCTGCATTATCTGTGATAGTCATGTGGCATCGATCGGTCGAATACTTCCACTTTTCCAACATGAACATAAATTTCTTGGCAATTTCTCCGCTGTATGACTTCCTGAGAAAACGCTTGAGTGCAGCACTACTGACTTTCTTGAGAGTTTGGGGTCATTCTCGTCGATCCAGTGAGATGTCATGCTCATGTATGAATTATTAGTATGCTGGGAAGTCCATATGTCTGATGTGAAAGACAGCCACTCGCAATCGGCAATTAGCACTTTTACAGCATTTTCGACTCTTGTAATCATGCTAGGTATGACCCTGTCGCTGAAGTGAAAATGGCTTGGGACTTTATAATGCGGTGCCAAATGGAGGCAACAGTTGGAGATGTATGGTCATCCAGAGGATAAAGAATCTGAGAACACCTCATTCGTGGTTGTGGGTAATTGAATTGACAAACGTTTTTTGATTTTTTCCTGCAAGTATGCGAATGCCAGTGTGTTTGTCTATTTACAAGTCCTTGTAATTCAGAGTCATTTTCTGGTTTGCTACAGGTAATTATGCTATCAACATATGCAACAACATTTTCATCTTTATTGACACCAAACACTGGTGCACTTCAAGCCATATCAACATATAGATGTAGGGGACCCTCGCTGCTGGTACTCAACTCTATAAAACTAGTCGTTGATTTTTCCTAAAGGAACAAGTTCACTCATTAAGACATCTTTCAAAAAAGTATTAAACATAAAATCAAAATGTCTTGCACAAGTCACTGGATCACTTTGGATCAGTCGACGCTTTTCCTCCCAAGTGAGATTATCCAATTTCTCATCAGTATAATCTTTGTGGTCAATCAATTTACCTAGAATTCTTAATAGATGAATCCACTTTGTTTCTGCAGAAGAAGAACTGCAAAATAATGAAGCTGATCCTAACTGTCGAATCATGGCAAACAAATCTCTTTTAGCTTTTTCAAAGTATGGAGGTGAACCCCTTAATATCTTCAAAAACCTAAAACCATCATCATGGTTAATTAGATTTTGCAAACCTTCAGGTGTTTTTAAATTCCCAGCAGTTAATGCCCAGTTTCCTATTTTGTTTTTTTTCGCAGTGCAATTTGTGACTGTCCAATCAAATATTTCATTTGAAGTTTCTTAGCTTTAAGGAATATATTTCCTACACACATAGCAGCTCAACGATCAGATGTTCTAAACTCAGATTTACGTATCTCGCTATAATGAACATTCCTTAACCTGTCTTTCTCATCATCTCTTTTTTGTGTAAGAAATATTTCTGGATAAGCCATTTCTTCAGAGTACTGATCTCTAAATACGCTCAATGGCCTGTTACCTTCACCATGTGCAAAATTATAAATCTCTTGTCTTTCACTATCACTGACAAAATCCGAGGAAGTTAACATACTATCTGTTACACCAGCTGGTATCTCAGCTTCATCTTCCCTTCATAGATCTTCTGGAGTGTCTGACGTTGTTTCAACATCTTCACCATTAACTGTTTCAATGCTACTACAACTGTCCTCCACTGATACCTCCAAATTGGTCATCCAGTTATTATCAATAGTGATTCCTTCCTCCTGATACAAGGAACTTGTAGCAACCAACCATGCAATTGCTTGCATTACTTTGTCGGGGTCTTATATTCAATGATAATACATAACTTTTGTATTGTAAGTTTTGCTTTTGTTGGTTGAACTTTAATAGTACCAGTCTTGTCTGACAACCTAGGAAGCATTTTACAGTTCTGTTTACATCTGCTGGAACATTTAAAACATTACCATTAATCTTTAGTTGCCCACCCCTTGGACCCTGAAAAAATCTTTTGAAATACTAATCAAGGAGCCATAAGTCAACATTCCAGTTCATTTAAATAAAAAAAGGTTTCTGAGGAAATTGCATGCCATTCATTATTGAACATGGAGGAATATTCTGTTTTTTCAAGTTTTTGTTAGTGTGGCATAGTTCCACACTTCTCAGCAGACTTTACTTTATTGAAAAGGTCAATTTTAGCTTGTGTTCCAGGCTGATGGTTTCTTTGAGAGGGAAGTGACGGAAGTGTTTCCCCAGTTTTTTTCTTCTTAGTATATGATTAGATGACAATGATTCATTGGATGTGGCAGTGGTAGAGGACTCAGATGAAGCTGTGCAACTACATACATACAAACATACTCCAGTATATTGCTCAGTTTCTTTTCATCCAGCTTTCCTTTCCTCACCAAACTGCGACAGTTTCATCCTTTCATTTCATTTCAAGTGAATAGAATTCTGAACAATGCACTGGAAAGGATGTTGGGCCAGCGCTTTTCAGTGAGATTGCTGATAATGTGTCATTACTTACCAAGTCAAAGGGTTCTGGTGGTTGAGATACTGCCAGGGTGGTTGCAGAGACCCAACAGTTTGATGGCGAAATGTTGGGATCCTCTTTCAATACTGGGTTTGATGTACCAACAACTTGACAACACTCAGCACTAGCTTCATTACTGCCCAGAATGCTGTTAGGGTGCTGCTAGATCAACTGCCTCACAAGCCCAGTCAATGAGTTCAGGCTGTCGATGATCATTTTTTGGTTTTTCATGATTTCCTTGATTCTGGGATCGCTTCGATCTTCCTTTCTTACAATGAAATTATTAAGGTCAAAGGTAGCTGAAGGATAAAAAAGGGGAAAATAGAGACTGGGGGACATTCAAGTTATGATAGATGTGGTGTTTCGTTGCAAAGGGAGTACCACCAGGAACTGTCAGCCAAATCTTTGTTTTCAGCTAAAGCTCGTGAAATAAGACTGTTTAGGATTAGATATGTCAGTGAAGAGGTTTTTTAAAGCCAAATATTGAGAAAATTGTTTGACAAAGAGCAGGTCATATTTCAAAAATTAATTTATGGTGCTTCCACTTCTTTTCCTTCCTTTTGATTTTATGAACATCCAAGAAGTTTAAATTGCCTTTTAATTTTGTGAACATCCAAGAAGTTTAAATTACTAATTGTGGAAACCGAGGTTTGGTTTCTCTTTGTCTTTTTGTTTGTCCTTTACTTTTTTTTCAGGAATGTGAGTTCTCAGAATTTCTGTCTTAAATCGCAAATCCTTATGCACTCTCTCAGCGCCTATTTTTCATACGAAGAATAGCCTTCATTGCATCATCAAAATAGTCATTTTAAATCTGGACCAAAAAGGTTATTACTTATTTTATATAAGTAATAGATGTAATATAGTAGTGTCTATAGTTTAAGGATTCTGGAAGGTCTCTAAATGCACCAGAGTATTATATATTAGCTTAAGTGTTTCTAACAGTGCGAAAATTTTCATGCTTCACGCATATTCACACTTTGTCGTCACAGCTTTGCAATTAGATCTGCATCTGGTATGATGTAATTCATTGTGCATAGAAGACCCTGTGTACTGCTGTAATCAGTCAGTCTTATGATGATTTTGTAATAAAATCAAGATATCACAAACTTGTGTTTATAGTCTTGTCTTAACCGCTCTTGAATTTCTCTCCACATTATTTTTTGACTCTATAATTTAAACTTTCATTGGGACAATTTTAAAGAAACTGAAATAAAATTGAAATAAGAAATGGAACTTTGAAATGAAACAACAATCAAGTATGTTACCCAAAAAAACAAACCTATCAACATCAAATCAAGGAAATGCACAGAACATTGTTGAAATTTTGTAATCAAAATGCTTCTCAACGTTTCAAAGAATCCACCATTTTCATTGAAGGAAAGTTTTATAAGCCACTACATTGATCATGTCTTGATATAATAAAAATGCAAAATAAAACTAGGTGCAAGGGCGATTTATACTACAGCTATACGCACACAAAACTGAGAGACCTGTCTCTTTTAGCTCATATTAAAATACAAAACAGTGGATGCTGCAGAAAGAGTTAATATATTTATTCAAAGTTTCAATCCTACCTTGCAGTATCTTGATATTATTTTTTACAAAATAGGTTGGAATATGTTTGTATACAAAACATTCGATCAAATCCCGATGCTAGGCAGTTTAGCTCTGCTACTTCTGGAACAACTTTTCTCAAGTGACCAATATACTCAGAACATTTTGTTGGGGTCACAGTAGTCCAAAAATCGTAAACACGTTTTTCTAACTCAGCTTTTGTTTTAGGGTTTTCGTACTTTTGTAGCCTGTGTGCAGTTCCAGACTTCAAAGGTAGTAGGGACTGCACAACTTCGAAAGAAAGCTTGCCACGCCTGCTTTCCAGATTTTAGGGAAATAATTTATGCAAGAAATTAATGCGCTAAATATGCTGAAGATGGTATGAATTTTTTCCAAACATGGCGGCAAGTAGTGCACCAAAGCGGTTATCTCAAACATATTTTTTGCATTGTGATCATTAGGTCAGCCAGTACTTGTATTCTTCACTTCGAGCTGTTGTTGAAGGCAACAGATCGAAATTTTGTAGACAGAAAAAATAAAGCGTGCGCAGAATTCGACACTTTGCCGTTTGTTGTCAACTGTTTTTCGGTGCACATTTGCAAACGATGTTTGGGTTTATTAACAAAACAAAAAAAGTTAAAAGAAAATTTACGAAAAACTGACGAACAGTTAATACTATTATCATTTTGATGAAACAGAAAGGACCTGGACGAATATTGGAAAAATTAGCATTTCCAAGCAACCCAAGTGGGATGAATGGTGAGGATATGATGCCATGCAGCATTCAGGAACCAAAACTGCACAACTTTGAAGAAAACCAATATTACTGGAGGTAATATATATTATTATAAACAGGTATACTGACAGAAATTCATGTATTTTTTAAATCTTTGAGGAATTTATTCTGCTATTAACTATGTTGTTTTACTATAACCTGTACATATAATAATACAATATTTTTATTTTTTGAGCCAATAGCATATTTTAGAAATATGCTGATGTTTCAGGTCGTGAATTTATCTTTATTTAGCCCTGCTGAGAGGCAACATCAAGTGTCAATCCCAGTAAAAAAATGGCCTTGCAGTTAATCCAGAACTAACATGGTCACCAGTTGGCACAAAATGCAATGTACCCGCATTGAAGCATATGCCAAGTCAATGTCCCATCACTGTTTTTGTCGAATGGGCCGACCGAACAAGAACAAGAGTGTTACCCCTGTAATTGAGTACATTGGGAAAAATGTTATGTCGTGGTTCTAAAACATATTGCTAAAGCTGCATGGCAATGTGATGCGATACAAAAGCACCTTTATGATGAAGTTGTCAAACAGATTCATAAAGAATGTGTAGCCGTGTGTCTGAAAGGCAGTAACAAAGCAAATAAAAAGAGGAAAGATAGCTGTTTGAGAAGAACAGATAAACAGAGCGTTTTTGGTTTCTCTTTTGACATTCTGAGTAAAGAATTACACGAAAAGGCCTTGTTGTTTTTTTTGGTACTGAAGACTGCCTCTCTCAACTTGAAAGATGACCAAGAGAAATGGAAGCAATCAGTTGGTGTGGCTGCAGTTGTTTGTCTCTGCAACAGGTCAAGGAACATGATTGCACTAAAATTAATGATAGCAATTGGCAATCGCCAATCAGGATTTATGGTAAGCTCAAAAAAACACTAAAATTCTTTATTTGGAGACGATGCAACTTTAGGTAATTTTCAGTTACATGTATTCACAATTATTGTACCCATGTTACTCCAGATGCATTTATGACAAGAACTGATTAAATCAAAAACATTTTTTCTATTTACAGGCTATAATGAAACGTCTGCAGTGTTTGATGTTGATGCCATCACATACTTATTTTTACAAGAAGCTAAGTCAATTTGGAAAGAATCATGATCAAGAAATTTTCGATATACTGAAAACTGAAAGAAAATGAATGATGGCAGTTGCAGGAATTGAGGAAATGCTAAAGAAGAGAATAAATCAAGAAAAGGAAGAGAAGCAACTAACAATCACTGAAAATGAAAAGAATGTAAGTATTCAGTTAGCATTATGTTATTATCAATGATATATACGTATTGGCAACATCACTAATTGATACATGTTTTATGGAGTGTGTATCCTTTTAATACATGCTTTTTGCCAGGAAGCCTAACTCTCATGACTTGTGAGCCAATCAGTTTTCACCTTGAAGCATGAAAATAAAGATCCCAGGCCATCACAACCTGTATTACATAATTTTTAAAAAATATGTATCAGATTGACGTTGTATACAGGATGGTACAGTACAATAATTCGACTATGTTCTTGTTGGACTTTTGCACTGTATATGGTACCCTTACGTCATTATGCTATGATTCCTCCCAAATCAGGGAAGAGATGAAACTGCTGAAGCCAACAGACAATATGGCAATAGAATTTCAGAGTCGTTCAGTTGCTTCAAGACAGCTGTGGATTGAGGAAGGTTTGTTGATGCTCCAGCTGAAAGAATATCCTTATTTTGGAAGCAGAGAGCTCTACAAGTGCAGGAAATTCAATTGGAGGACCAGCCTGATGCTTCTAGCATAACAAGTAGTTTTGATATACATCCCAAGTGCATGTCACTTGATGATATTTTTCAATATGCAAAGTTGACTCCTGATAGCAGACGCAAGTTGACTCTTGACAATATTGAAATACACCAGACAACCCACAGTATGACAAAAGACCACCAAAACCCAGATGCTCGTCACTGCACCTTAAAGTCAACTGAAAACCGAGTTTCGGGCAATCTGCCTGGTGATAAGCAAATCCGTGATATCAATCAACTTGAAAATGCAGTGTTTTGCCTGAGCAAATGTGAGCACAGCAAGCAGGGTCAGGACTATGCTGATCTAGTAAGCAGGGCTGTGACAAAATCTATTCCATGCTTGAATAGTTTAAACGATGCAGTTGTTCATCATATACTCCATCAGTATTCTAAAGAAATGAGAAAGCCTACTGCCACTGTAAGTTAAGAACTGTTGACCATTATTTGATATTTCCTTCATGAATGATTTAAAGTGCATGTCATAATTTATTTATAGTTGACCCACCCAATTCGTTTCAATTTTGGTGTACCATAACACCAAAACGTTTTCCAAAACCTTTTCCTAACTCATTAAGCTGCATTGATGTAGAGAACTATATACTTCATGCTTTAAGGATATAATGTTCATGCCAGATTCCTTTGCTTGTCCCAACAGCTGACCCGGACATATCTTGGCATTTAATTTTGTATTGTGTGTTCCTAATGCTTGCAGGCCCTTATTGGTGTTATATACGAGAATGAAAATAATGCTGATGGGATGCAAAATATACTCGATCACCTTCAATAATATGTACCATTGTGTATGCGAGAAGGAACCACACAGTATTCAGAAAAAGGCATTGCTGGCAATCAACTTACTATTCAAAGAGGATTGAATGGGTTGTTTGAGATATCAAATGGATTCATGGCAGAAGAAAGGCACAAACGACTTCACTTTGAAGCAGCTGATTTTCATGATGGAATGAAGTTTCTTGAGGTGCAGTATATAATTACTTTAAATTAATAAGTTACCCACATTACCGGTGATTGAACAAGAAATATATGGGCCCATGTACAATAACCTGCATATATCTGTGTGAGCCTGTGTTTCAGTTGCCCGTTTTGTTGCACCTCTTTGTTTTAGTGTCACACTGCATTGTGAACTGATATGTACTGGTACTTTAATATTATTTCTCTTTTTTTAGTATATTTTCAGTCACTTTTACCACCTGACTGCATCAATTGATAAGTGCACATTGTACAACAATCGGAATTTAATAAATAGAAGAAATGTCCGTACAGATGTCTCAAAAGATGTTAGTGCATGCAAGAATTTCTTTCTACTGGAACTGGAAGCAACAATTATAGCTGCTACTATGAATGAACCTGAAATCAAAGATATTGATGCCATTCCAAGTTCTGGCAAGTTCCAGATTGTTTCTGAGAATTCCTCGATTAGAAATAAGCACAAATGATTAAATGAACTAGCTTGCAAAATTGTCAAAAAGTACGTACTGAGAGATGATAAAATTCAGGCAATCCTTGATAAAACACCAGCAGCAACGGAGTCCAGCAGATCAATGAAAACGTCACATGGGGAAAGATACATGTGTAGGTTCTAATAGTATGTAATTGGCAGAGTCTACCCCCTTTACAATACTATTTTATACTTCTTCACCATCTTGAATATTTAATAAGTTTACCACCCCCCTAAAAAACGAGAAATTTTTTGAAAAAAAAATTAGTATAAGCCACTATTATGCAAGTTTCCAAAATAGAGGGGGTGGGTAATCGGGTGACGAAATGATCATTTTTAGCAAGAGACCAAGGCTTTTTTCGTCATAGTAATTTATACTTGGGCGCCATTTTGAAAATCCATACCCCACTGAAACCTCGTAAAAAGTTGATAAAAATGCACCCCACTTAGAGCAACCACTGAAGCTTTCTTTGTAACACTAAATTTATACTTTGGCGTTATTTTATAAATCCCGCTGCATCAAGAATAATTATTGAGATAGATCTGCTATGTTTTTGAAAATTGGCTAATAGTAGTTGTACTAAACATGTATGTACTGTTGAGTAAATTGTACTTTGTGTGTTTTGTGTTTTATGTTTATTTGTAAGACGTGCCAGAGTCTCACAAGCATAATCTAAAATTATAAAGTATAGGAAATTAATAGGAAATTTGTGGTAAATTTAATCGAAGGAAATATCGTAGTTGTTTTTGCCAAATTATTGTAAACTGTTTTTGCCAATTTTTGTAATTTAGAGTAAGCCAAAAAATTGTGGTTAGAAATAATTGAACTGACGTAGGACAAGTTCCGAACAGGGACTATAAGTATATGAGGGGTCATGCCCGCCAAAATGCCATTTCTAATTCTGTTATGGAGTATTTAAATTCTTCTACTTTAAATCTGATCTTTTACAGAATAGAATTTGACTTCGCACAACAAAATTTACCTCAACAGAACGGAATTTAGAGTAGCACAACAAAATTCAAGTTCAATCAAGAGAATTAGCAGTGGCAGTACATAATTTATGACAACAGAATAAAATTTAACTAAGTTCCAAATTCTGTTCCGCTGTTTCAAATTATGTTCTGTTGGAGGTGTGGTCGGCAACGAGAGGAACCTGGTACACAGCTAGTTTGTCTTTATAAATTAATGATAATTTTAGCTGACCGGAAGTTGACCTTCAATGTTTGACGTATGGTTTTCTTTCTTAGCTTTATCAACTTAGACTGTCGGCAAACATGGCTCACTTTTCTGTACGAGAGTGTGTACGAAGTTATATTGTTGATATTCAGCGACATTTGGAGAGAAGAAATCACAACACGGATGCTTCGGACTATATCATCTTTCGAGTTGACTGGGTGATAAACATTCTCGTGAGATACAGCCATGTGGAGGGAATTGATGAAAGAGTAATTGACCTTCTTTGCGAGGTGAAGCAAATAATTTCATGTCAGTATAATCAAACGTCCCCTTGTCGTACGGGCGCAGTCTTCACTGGAATGTGTGGGAGGCCAAAGTTGAACATTCCTAAGGAGCAGCTACAATTTCTTGTCGAACAATGTTTTACCACTCCCACTATGGCTAGCATTCTGGGGGTAAGTCAGCGAACTGTGGAACAACGACTGCAAGAATTTTCTTTGACATTAAGATCAAATTATAGTAATATGAGAGACGAACAGCTGGATAGTATAATCCACTCTATTTTGGCTGAGTTTCCCGAAACCGGATACAAAAGGATGACAGGATTTCTGAGAACAAGGGGAATCGTCCTTCAACAAAATAGAATTCGCGAAGCAATGCGAAGAGCCAATCCAGAAGGGACATTGTTGCGTGCCCTAACATTGAATGTTATCCATAGAAGCTATCAAGTTGCCAGTCCTCTTGCTCTCTGGCACATTGATGGAAACCACAAGCTCATCCGGTAACCTACTTGTTTGTTGTACATTTATGTAAGTATTCTGGATGCATAATAATAAATATCTCAGTTGTGAGCCATGGCTGACCACACACATTCACGCTGTCTGTGGAAGAGGGACTGAGCCGGAACATACGTAATGGTATGGGAAATATTGACAAAGTGTGTGTATTAAGGGTTTGGATAGTCCAAATCAGTACTGAAGATTATAATATTCAGATCTAGTACTCACTTATCCAGACTGTAGTGCTGTAAATTGTGCAAATTGGGGTGAACAGACATTCTTAGGGGAAGAATGCATGTATGGGCAACCCTTACCCTCCTTTTTTCGCAGATACATGCTGTCTCTCTAACCCTAGACAACTAACAATGCAATTAAAATTCACGTCAATAGGTGGCGATTCGTGTTCCACGGTGGGATTGATGGGTACTCAAGAATGATTGTGTATCTGCATTGTTCAACAAATAACAATGCTTCAACAGTTTTGGAACAATTTCAAACTGCTGTTCACAGTTATGGTTTACCATCTCGCGTTAGATCGGACAAAGGAGGAGAAAATACAATGGTGGCACTATACATGCTTAATCACTCTCTCCGTGGCCCTGACCGAGGGAGTCATATCGCAGGGCGTAGTGTCCATAATCAAAGGATTGAACGGTTATGGCGTGATTTGTTCATGGGGTGTACCTTTGTTTTTTACAGTCTATTCAACCACATGGAGAACTGCGGTATTCTTGACACTTCAAATGAGGTGCACATGTTTGTATTACATCATGTGTTTCTACCAAGGATAAACAGAAACCTTCAAATCTTTCAAGCAGCCTTTAACAGAGCATCTCTCAGTACAGAGAGGGGTTGTTCTCCAACACAGCTGTGGATTCAAGGCTTACTAGATTTGCCACATTCTGATCAACGAGTTGCCCATGAATTCAACAACCAGGAGGTACAGTACTCCTGGTACATTTTAAGAGTACCAACATTTTGCCATAGTGATAAAAAGAAACTGAGATTGATTACACATACTTGCATCAGGTCTATTCTGTATGCATGATGTAAACTGCTATTATCACACATAACACATTTGCTTAATGATAATACTGCTGACAATTGAGCAAAGCCCCAACATGTTTCTCATCAGAGTAATTCACACATGAATTTTAGTATCAATTCATTGTTTTTACTAATCACACTCAGTTCAAAAGTTCAAGAAATTAAATACTGTATGCAATGGTTAACATACAAAATAAATGAGTGTGTATATAGTGTAATTCTTTGTTCCCACACTCATCTGGCTAATTCAAAAACTTCGAGCAGATGTTTTTTTTTATGGGAAGTACTCTCCCATACATAGATAAGAATGCAAAGGACTTTAGTTTCGCATTTTAGCAAAGTAAATATATATCTTTGAAATGTGTAATACCGTGCCGAAAGCTTTGACAACAGTGATGTTATTGAAAGAGACTTTCAACTTTTATAGGCTTTTGCAAATTATGGTGTAGACTTCAATGGGCCACATCCATCCGAAGAAATTGATGGTCCTATTTCTTGGCGTGAAACTGAATGTGTACAGGTCTCACATACCGAAATGTCCATTGCACCAGAAGTTTATCGGCAGTTGAGCAGATCCATAAATCCACTTTGTGATTCAGATTTTCACGGTGTTGACATTTACTTAGAAGTTCTTAATTTTGTCATGTCACATTAGATAGTTGCATATTGCTTGTTGGTAAATGGAAATGCTACTCAGGGTTCGAATTAGTGGCTTGCAGTTCGCAATTTGCGAGTCGTTTTTGACCATTTACGAATCGAAATATTATTTCTGGCATTTTTTCGCAGAATGCATTGCTTCCAAACTTTTGTAGGTTTTTTCCCCATAAAAACTCCGAAATCCCTTATGAGATATCACAGAAATGGAAATTCTAAACTCGTGACCAGTGCTCGCAATGGCAGCCATTTTGTTTTCGACATTCCGTCACGTTTTTCGTAGACAGTGTTTTCACCAAAGATATGGTTTTCACCATTGGTTTTCACTTTTTCAAATCAAGACTTCCTTAAAAATTTCCCTAATTTCCTTGAAAAAAATTACGAGTTGATTTTTCTTCGCTGATTCGAACCCTGCTACTCATGCCTACAGCAGTATCAAATGCTGCAAACTTGCTTCGCTGAAATAATTGTTTATTATAATTCCATTGTTAAATCTCATAGCTGTCTCTCTGGATTGAATATACCATTACAGGTGCAAGTTTTGAACTGAAACAGTTCTTATATTAATGTGAACCTTTAACTATAAACTGAAACTTTTAACAATGTGAGTATGTCTAATACACGGTTGCATATTGTGAAACTGCATCATATAACCATGTATGAACTCTAAATTGTCATTTTTAAACTGCACCATACCCAAGGTAATTCTCACAGGCTTCTGAGAATTTTGCTTGGAAATCCTCAAAAGAAGTGTGAACAGTTGGAACTCGTAACACGTATGCACAGGTTTCTGCAAAGAACGATGGGTCATCATTACTGGAAAATTCGACCTTGATTTTTTGTTTCAGGCCAAGTGGAGGAATTTTTTCAAGTGACGTACTGAATTGCAAAAACTTTGCCATACCAGTAGATCCTTGTTCTGAAATATATGAAATGAATATACAATCAGTCATTTTCAAGCTCAATGCCCTTTTCGCTTTTAGTACAAAACATAATTTATGCTAATTATCTAGCAACAACAAACCTGTCTCCAAATTCTGTATAGACTGAACAAGAAACCTCTTGGCCAACTTGTCATCATCTTCCAACCGAACAGAAAGATTTTCAATCAATTCTTGACTTGTCAAAGGTGTGTGGACACTCATGAAGTGTACCTGCATCAGGTCTGGGTGAGATTTGATTAGGTTATGGATGCCAAGTGTCTCCAATCCTTTGGTGAATTGGTCTAACGGTTCCTTCCTCTTTGTTAAAACATCATGAACAATTAGGGTCTGCATTGCTTGATGTCTGTTGCTCAATGTAAGGTGCTGGAGCTATCCAGCTGCAATTAGCGAATTGCCCAAAAATTCACTCTCCAATATTTTGTTAAGGTCACCATCATTGCAAGCTGCATTCACCTATAATGTTTATCAGAGTAACACATCAATTAAAAAACTGTTACCCTTCATATGCTGCTAAAGGTAAGGTAACTCTATCATTAACAGTTGAGTTCTAATACTTGACAAGACAGTACATGGTTAATACAAATACTCAGTAGAGCAGAATTCATGAACAACAACCAAAGAATATAGAAGAGTTAAAAAAATATTAACCTAAAACTCCATGGTGGTAATATTAACAATCCCGTAAACACAAGAAGGGCTGCTGTAATTGGGTATGGTGCAAGAATAATTAAATGTACAGAAGAGTTATTAAGACATACTAACAGAAGAACTAAAAAACTAATGAATATACATTTGAAGCAATGTGCCCTCAGGCAGAATTAGGGAATATGAATAAGAGTGAAGGAGGTAGGTAATAAGGGTAGAAGATTGGGTGTATCAGGAAATAAGTAGTCTTTGTCACTGCAGAGAATATTAACAAAATTTGTTGACAGATATGTACCTGTTGAATCATATTTCTCAGGTCCAAGTCAACAACATCTTCAATAGAGCAGCAGTCGGGAGAAACTGACAAGGTTGCAATATAATTATAGACTGCAGGACTAAGGCAGGGGATCCCAATATCAAGATGTACAATGAGATAAGCCACTATTTTACCAGCAAGTTGGAAAAGCCTGGAGTTGATGCCATCAATTGTGTAAATTGGCAGTTTTCGATCTTCTTCCCCTTCAAATAGGTTTGCATGCCCTGAGAAAATTTCTTTGCATAGCAGAAAACCATATTCACTCCTCAGGCCT
The DNA here is from genome assembly GCA_025434845.1 of Phenganax subtilis. Classification (NCBI taxonomy): domain Eukaryota; kingdom Metazoa; phylum Cnidaria; class Anthozoa; order Malacalcyonacea; family Clavulariidae; genus Phenganax; species Phenganax subtilis. The sequence continues at coordinate 3,315 of JAOBYK010008907.1, read as the reverse complement.
CCTGCATCAACCCCAACTTCCCCTTCGAATCTGACACGTGGAGCAGCTGTGGGGTCAAACTGGGGGTTTTTAAAGATGGCAATACTCTCATGCCACAAATCATCTCCGGGAACAAGGATTCGCTTTACATTATCATCATCAAGCCTCAGTGATGTTTTATGCCAGTGCATTAATTCTTTCAGGGTTGAAAAAGTCTTCGTCTCTGATATAATACCAGCAGCCAACAATTCACTAGAAGAACTGGAAGTTATGAATGGGCTTCTTTCTAATTCTGAGTCAGAGTCTGAGTCAACATGGGTTGCAGTGTTTGTGGTTTCTGAAATGAAAATAAAACAATTCATGTTTTTTCATTCACACACAGTACATTTATTGCTTTATGATGTCTATTCTAGTGGCACAAAAAAGTGACAATTTCATAGTGATTGGTGTAACAGTATTTTGCACTCTGCAGCACAATAAAAGTTTATCTACCTTTAGTATCAGAGAGCAGCTCATGTGCTGCTAATGAAATACTTCCACAGGATCTCTTTATTGTATTTTCAATTTCACTAGATGGTGCTTCAGTAAATATGCCTTGCAAAATGGACAGAGACTGTTCATCACCATAACTAGATTGCCCGCTACCACAAGCTGTAGAGGAAGTTGCTGATAGTCTAATACAAAGAGAAACACACAAATTAAAATGTTCAAATTCACCATGCAGGTTCACAAGTAGGGGGCTGTTTTCACAGAAACAGTGACCCAATACTGTAATTACGTATAATGAAATAAATTCAAACTATTCCTAAAAATTAAATCTTAAATTATCAAGTTCCAAACATTTACAATAAATTACAGAGAGAGAATATTAAAGATACATCATCAATATCTTCATCATATAGACCTGTAGTCGGCACTTACATTGAATTACTGGAACAATGGGCTTTGTGCTTCCGAAATCCAGTCATAGGGACATCAGAACCGCACTCCAAGCACTTGACAATAGGAACCTTATCATCCGGATCCTTGGGGGTTAAAAACAAATGAACAGTAACTACAAGATTAGTAAGAGGAATAAAAATATGATAGTTATGAAATCAGGAACAATTAAATGATGAAACAAATGATAGTTAAACCACAAGAATATGTATTACTGTTTTAGATAAATGATAGATAAATGAATAATAACAGTATGTACCTGTTCTGTGAATAGCACTGGATCAATATCTAAATCTTTTTGCAGCGGCCTAATGTATGCCAATGCCTGTCCTAAGCCTGAAAAATCACGGAGGAATGGCACTGAATAACCAACCGTAGCAGGGGCTCGGATTAATATCAGCAACGTACACGGAGAGCGACTTCGAAGCAATTCAAACCGTCCCGCTTCGCTTAGTTTTGGATAGACGTGCTCTAACTCCCTTTGCACCTCGAATGCAGATGCTCTACAGCTAAATACAACTTTTTTTCGGCCAAGACCAGCATCCTGAAGTTTGATTTTTTCCTGTCGGGATGGGACACGGGTCACTGATGTGCTGGCCAAACAAAAGAACTCATGTGTCCACGTCTCTTTCACCTGGAAAGGGCCTTTATTTGGTTTCTTCGCAGGTGGGGGTCGTGACAAGTAATTTCATGAAGTTGCTCCGTATGGAGAAAACAACGATCTAAAGTTCTCCAAGACTCTCTCTGGTCGATGCTCAGGTCTCAGCCCTGATCCTGACGTTGACGTCGAACTGTGCACTTGTTCATTTGATCTCGATTTAGACGTTACGGATAACGTTGAAACACTTGCATTTTGTCCCTCCGTCTCGTTCTGCCTTGAAACGCTTGTATTCTGTCTGTTAGTCGTTCTTTGACTTTCGCTCACACGTGCTGAGGGAGATTGATTCTCAAGTAGCCCTTTAACCTCTTCCAACAACGATATGCAGCGAGAAGAGAAACCATCCTCTCCGCCTGCCATTTTAGATTTGGAGTGTGTGGTTTCTTCTGCTTTTTTTTGCGGGAAAATTTTAATTATTTGCCGTACGTGTTAAACATTGAAGGTCAACTTCCGGTCGGCTAAAATTATCATAAATTATAAAGACAAACTAGCTGTGTACCAGGTTCCTCTCGTTGCCGACCACACCTCCAACAGAACATAATTTGAAACAGCGGAACAGAATTTGGAACTTAGTTAAATTTTATTCTGTTGTCATAAATTATGTACTGCCACTGCTAATTCTCTTGATTGAACTTGAATTTTCTTGTGCTGCAGTTCATTTCATTTCGTTTTAAATTTTATTGTGCTACTCTAAATTCTGTTCTCTTGACGTGAATTTTGTTGTGCAACGTCAAATTCTATTCTGTTGAAACAGATTTAAAATAGCAGAATTTAAATGCTGGATAACAGAATTAGAAATGGCATTTTGGCAGGGATCACCCCTCATATAAGTAAACGTAAAATTTGTGTATTTAGTTAATCGGTATGTAGAGTTGGGCAAGTTATGCCAAGAGAGTGACGTAACATAGGTGAATGTAAAAAATATATCATTGAAAATTTGAAGAACGTGTTTTTGTGTATAACCAGTGGTGCAGTAAAATTCATTGAAGGAAGACAGCAAATTCTGCGACAAGTGGTCCTTCGAGCCGGATAAATTAAGAAAAAACAAAAAACAAAATGTCAGAATTGACTAAATGGAAAGTGAGAGGTGGTCATCGCGTGCACTTGACAAAAGGCTCCGCTCAAGCTTTAGAGCTGATCCAGAACTTCAACGAGGAGGTTAAATTCAACGCGTTACAGCTTAGTGAGACCATTAACGAAACGGTCGAAGTTGTACGAAAACTGGATTCGGAAATCATCGATTTGCTGGCAGAAGATAAGGACTCGACAGAAAACGACATGGGACAAGAAATTAAGGAGGCTTCAAAAATTCGAGGGGATGCGAAAAAGATCATGAAGCGCCTCAATGAAAAGCTAGCTAGTTTATCAGGAACTAGCCCTACGAAAGAAGTCAATGACGGAGCGAGTACAAGTGATTCTGGCAGTGAAGTTGTAACTACTTTGGCTGCAAAGGTTTCGAAAGTTCGCGTCAAGTTGCCAAAGTTGGAATCGAAGCGCTTAAATGGCAATATGTGCAACTGGCAAGAGTTTTGGAATTTGTTTGAGAGCTTAGTAGATGGAAATTTGAGAGTTCTACACCACCCCTTGCTTGATGCCATTACCACGGTCATCCCACGCTCGCCACCCGATTCCCAGACGATCCCAACACCCCACCCCCTCAAAAAATTTTTGTCGCCACCCGATTCCCAGATTATTCTAAGATTAGTTTCTTAATATCTTTATGTCCCCAAGGTAACGTG